>CAUYQG010273222.1:0-14752 GCA_963574415.1 Tarsius wallacei
CCCCCCCCCCCCCCCCCCCCCCCCCCCCCCCCCCCCCCCCCCCCCCCCCCCCCCCCCCCCCCCCCCCCCCCCCCCCCCCCCCCCACACAGAGAGAGAGAGAGAGAGAGAGAGAGAGAGAGAAATCTCCTGGTTCTAGGTGACCACAGACCCCAAGCTTCATCCTGCCATGGGAGTGAAATGCTCAATGCTCTGCTTGACTTAGCTCCCTACAAGTAGGGTCTTTTGAGCCCCATCTAGGTTCAGGTTCAGTCCTACCCCAGACCCTAGGACCCCTCAGACCCAGGCAGGAGGGGTAGAGGCAATTCTCATGTTACCCTGAGGACTCTATGGCAAGTCTTCTAGGTTGCTTGCCTGGTCCTGCCCTCATGGTTGAATATTATATATATTGTAGTCCAAGCATTGTGCTAATCACATTGTACATAATGTAACATTTATTTCTGTAACAACTATAAGAGACCGGTGTTATTTCCATTCTGTGGATGAGTAAACTGAGGAACAGAGTGGCTAAGTGGCCTGCCTGAGATCCTAGAACCAGTGAGTGTTTAGGAAGCCAGGAGTTGAGACTAGTTGTATCTGAACCCTGGGTTCATTCTCCTAACCACACGTAAACTGCCTGACTCAGTCAGCTTCATTTATATACTTAGGCTGCATCTCTGCTCCTCCCTGGCCAATATGGTCCCACCTTGAGCTCCTAGTTGGGTGTGGGATGGAGTGGGGAGGCACTTGGAGTCCTGTCACCTATTAATGACAATTTGTCATGTTTCTGACAGTCTCAACTTCTGAGCATCCCCTGACTCTTGGGTCCCTAAAGATAGGATTCAGGCTCTCTGTGCCCATTCTCCTAACAAGCAGTGCTATCTGTTTAAATCCTTGCCCCTCTCTGGGCTGAATGAACTCCCAGGCTCTTTTCAGTTCTGAAGCTCTGGTTCTAAGTAGCAGAGTCCCTTGGCTTAACTGAGACAGGTTGCCCAGAAAGCTGACAGGAGTGGAGTCTCTACACATTAGCATATGCAAGAATGATACCTTCCCAGAAAGGAAAACATCTCTTGTTTTTTTCCAGTAAATCAAGGCTGGGAGGTGCATTTGTTTAATGGGCTCTGTCCACAGCTAATCCAATTTGGTAAGTGACTTGGGGATGGGGAAAGTGCTGACCAGACACTTTGAAAAGTGGACTCAGAGTAAGGGGCACAGACACAACACATGAAGGACTTTGAGCAGGAGAAGGAGCAGGAGAACCTACCTGTGGGTCAGGGTTTCCTGTCCCTTCTGGATGTGACATGCACTCACTCATACACATGGACACACATGCATACACATAAAAACATGTGTGTGCGCTGTCTTTCCTTTCAGGCGCTTGATCTGAATTTTTCCATGGGTTTTTCTGCCTGTCTGTCTTCCTATTAGAACCACAGTTCTCTGGGATGCAGAGTGTAGACCCACCCACCATTGTGGACAAGTAATGGACATTTTGGGATGGACAAACATTCAAATGGAAGGACAAGGAGTATGGTAGACAGAATAATGGCTCTCCCAAAGATATCTCCATCCTAATCCTTGGAACCTGTGAATATGTTACCTTAGATGGCAAAAGATACTTTTTAGACATGATTATGTTAAGAATCTCAGGATGAGATGATCCTGGATTATTCAGGTAGACCTAATGCAATCAAAAAAGTCCCTAAAGAGAGGTGGAGGGTCAGAGTCAGAGAGGAGATGTAATGATGAGGGCAGAGGCTCAAGCGATGAACTTCAAAGATGGAAGAAGGGGCCACAAACCAAGGAATTCAGGCAGCCTCTGTAAGGTGGAAAAATCAAGGAAACAGATTTTCCCCTAGAATCATCAGAAGGATTGCAGCTCTGGTGAACCTTGATTTTAGTTTGCAAGATGTAAGATAATATATTTGTGCTGTTTTAAACCACTAAGTAACAGTAGCAATAGAAAACGAATACAAGGAGTCAGGAAGGCCTAGACTTGGGACAGGTAGATGCCTGGGCACAGCAAGAGACTCATGCAGTGGGAAGAATGTGGAGAGAGGTCTTGGAGCTGAAAAGGGCCTCAAGAGTGGACTGGGACAGGAGCAAGGCTAGGAATCCCTAGAGGACAGGCTCAACAATGTTTCAGAAGTGCTGAGATCCCAGGCACAAAGATAGGGGCTCAGGTATTAGGGATCAAGGCTTGAAGACTGGGTACAGGGTGTGGATGTGGAAAAGAATAAAGGAAGGGCCTGATTCCAACAAGGTTAGCTGGTGCCGAACTGTGTACTCTGAGTTTTGCTTTCCCAATCTGCAAAATGGAGGTCTTGCTTAGCCCAGAAGTCACAGACTGGAGACTGAAGGTTTGATCCAGTTCAGACACATTTAACCTGTATCGGGTTTTCAAAAACATTTGGACTGACATTTAAGAATCATTATATTTCACATATAAATCTCAAGTTCTGGTTGATCTTAAACTATGGGATAATCTGTTAACAATGGCCCTGTATTCCTGCCTATTTTAGAACCTCTCAACCAATTTCTGGCTGGAGTCGGGCCCTGTAGCCATGGGGCTGGGGCCACTGTCACCTGAAAGGAGCAGCATGGGCTTTGTAGACTGGGGTTTGGGGAGCTCCCAAGGGAAGTGTCTGAGTCACGTAGGCTCCTCACAGCCATGAGCTCAGATTCATCTTGACAAGTGAGGAGTGCGACGGGACTCTTAGCCACATTGATCTGGACACTAAACTCCTATTAATGTAGTCAGAGAAGGCAATTGCTGTCTTGGCAGCCACACACTGCTGACGGCTCACACAGACCTTACAGTCAGATGGAGACACCAGGACTGCCCTGCAGGAGCAGCTGCAAGCCCAGGATTTCCATGCCTGGAAGTTCAGCCTCAGTTTAGGCTTCACGCTCTGGCTCTGTCAGTGCAGGCTTTCACTTCTGTGGCCAGACTCTTCTATGATCTGCACCCTCAGCTGTCTCTTCTGTGCCAGCCCCTTGACATGAACCTAGCCCCACACTAAAGGGCAGTAGGATCCTGTCTGGGGAGCTGAGAGTGATGCTCCCTCCTCCCCAGTTTGGCCTTTCCTTCTGGGGCTCCCTTTTTCTGGGTTTTCTGACCCTTTCTGGCTTCCTTTCTCAGCATGTCTAGGGCCCCTTGATGTGCTGTTTCAGATGTGTCTTCTCAGTTCTCCCTCTTCAGACCCGTGGGCATGATTTTGGCCCTGACTTCTGGATCTAAGCACCTTGGTGGGGGTTAACCAGTCTCCCTCTAGCTTTTG
Source organism: Tarsius wallacei (assembly GCA_963574415.1). Lineage (NCBI taxonomy): Eukaryota > Metazoa > Chordata > Mammalia > Primates > Tarsiidae > Tarsius > Tarsius wallacei. The sequence goes on from CAUYQG010273222.1 coordinate 3,259, forward strand.
TTACATGGGGTCTGCGACTGACCAGGGCTCCTCCCTAGGCCCCACAGCAGTCTCCTCAATCATCAAGGGCCATCTTTCACTTCCCTGGTATCTTCTTAGTTTGTCCATTTTTCTTCAGCTCTAGCACCATGTGTCCAGCCCAAACCACCACCACCTCTCACTTGGCTGCTCCCGGAACCTCCGATTCCTCTGCCCTGGCCTCCAGGCTATGTTCTTTCTGTCCATTCTCCAACAGCAACCAGGGAATTCTCTGGAGAGGACAAAACTGACCATGGTATTTCTGTTCAGAATCCTTCAGAGGAGGGCTGCTGATTTCAGGATAAAGTGCCAGGCACTTCTAGAACTGGCCCCATTCTCCCCTTCAGCTTCATGGCTCTGCAGAATCCATCCCCCTGGTCCTTGGCCTTTATGGTGATGTTTTGGCATCACTCCTCTACCTTTAAGACAGTGAGAAAGAAAGAGAGAGAGATCCCTTTTCTAGATACTGATCTGTTTGCAGGAACTTTGCTGTCTTTGAAATTTGGACTTTTGTTTATATTATTACCTTCAGGAAGAACCTTTTCCTACCCCATCCCCTTTATCTGGCTAACTCACCTTCCATGTGCCAGTAGCTCTTTTCTCACTCCCCTCCCCAAGAATAGGCTCTTGGCCCTGTGCTCCTATGAGACTTGATCCCGTCATGGCACTGGCCAGCTGCTCACCCTCAACGATTGCTGCTTACTAAGTTGTCTACCTTGCCCACTAGGCTGTAAGGTCCATCAAGGCAGGGACCCTGAATGTTTTGCTCCTCCTTGTAACCATCACCTGGTGTAAGCCTGGGACACAGCAGGGGATGGATGAATATACCTAGAATGAATAAATGATAATGAGGATGGAGCCAAAAGTGGAGAAAGCACGTTCAGGTAAATAGAGACCTTCCTTTAGGCTGATTCAGAGTCATCTCTCATTGACACACTCTGGGCACATCCCATAACCAGTGAATTAGCCAGGTGAAGTGAGGGGTAGATTGTGGGAATCCTCCCAATTCAAGCAACACCTAGTCCCTACATCTCTACCTTGTCCATGAAGATGGCATGGGAGTTGTTGCCAGCTGCCTTGCTGAATCAAGTGGCATTCTTGCCCACCAAAACAGGAAATGAGCTTGATTTGGCATTATCAAATCTAGGCAGAATCAGGTTTGTCTGATTTCGGAACTCAGTTTTTTTAACTAATATATCATCCTACCTGAAAGACAACTGGGATTCAGTCTAGAGCTCACTTCCCATGGGATGGGTTCAAGAGCAGTGGGAGAATAGGCAAAGACCTGAAATTGACTCCTCATCTTGCCTTGTGTAGCTGTGTGACTGGGGGAAATTCTCTGACACTCTCTGACTTCTGTTTCATATTACCTAATCCACAGGACTATTGAAAGGAGCCATCTTTCATTACTTCGGGTCTTATAAAGGTTAGGGACAAGCTTTTCTCTGTGGGTTTCCCCATTGCCCAACACATGGCCTAGCCCATCAATAGCCCTGAAAATGTTATCATTGAATTGAAAAGCTCTTTGCAGGTCCATTTCTAAAAGCTTGTATGAGTTAGGCACTTGAGCTGGGCAGGAAAACCCACTCCATCCTCACTAACTGGACAATTGCCTCATGTCACCGATGTGTATTATTATGTCCTCTGCTATAATGCATGTCTTTTTAAAAGAAAATTAGGATCTGTCAAGCACCATTACACAATGAACCCAGCAAAGGGACAGCCAAGCTTCTGGCCAAGCTGAAGCATCTGTATGGGAAGTGTTTGTCTGGGGGTCAGTCATCACTGACACATCACTCCATATGGAGGGTTCCCCACTCTGGGGAGTCTTCTACTCCCAGGTCCCTGGCAACTGCCCCAGAGGGAAATGGGAAGAAGTTGATACAACTCTCTGACCTGAGGTACAAGATCCACTTCTGAAAGTATTCAAAACTCCATGCCTGCCCGCACAGTGGAGACATGCCAGTGAGAAAGACTGAAAGGAAGGCTAGATCTCAGCACCTCAGTGGGGGGTGACATCTTCTAGTGTTCTGGTGTTTTGTGCCCAGTGATGTTTTGGCATCATCCCTTTACCTTTAAAGAGAAAACTGAGACTTGGAAAGAGTCCAGGTTGGAAGTAGGTAAATTTGACCCCAAAGCCCGTGTTCTTTCTAGACCCCACACTGTCTGCCTTCTACTGAGGTTCTGTGGACCATGGATGGGGAAGGCTAGCAAAGGAGTGGGTTTTTGGGATCTTATTCACATTGGAAGGAGCCTAACTTGTGACTCCCATGGGAGTGGCCAGCCACTCCGATACATTCTTTATTTCTCATTGTGTTGGCCAGTGGCTGGCAGGAGCCACCTTTCACTTGGCCAGCATGGGTGACATAGACAGTCCTGTGGGGGTGGGGTTAAAGGATGCCAGTTTAGATGCTTCATCCTCAGTGGCTGGCTAAGCAGCTGAGAGGCTCCATCACCCTCCAACACTGTTTTCCATGGCTGGCACTGCCTACACTTTGCTCTTCCTCCTCCCCTCCTGTTTTTCCTCCTCTTTCTTGTTCCTTTTCTTTCTCTCTTTCTTCGTCCTTTCCTTCCTTTCTCTCCTTAATCCTCTTCTTCTTTCCCTTTCTTCCTCTTTCCCCCATTTCCTCTTCCCTTTTCCCTCCTCCTCCTTCTCCTAACTCTTCCTTCCCTCTTTCTTCTTTCCCTCCTCCACTCTCCTCTTCTCTTTCTCTTGCTTCTCTTCCCTCCTCTTCTTTTACATCTTCCTTTCCTTCATCCTTGCATCTTCTTCCTCCTCTGCCTCCTCTTCCCTTACTGCCCACTTCTCCTTTCAGACAGCATTCACAGTTTCTCACTGGGCAGCACATACAGCTGCGAGAAACCAGAGCCAGCCTCACATGTGGGGGAATAAATGCCGAGCTGTGACAATCCTGTCTGCCTCAGAAAGAGAGGTTTTATGTAGTTTTTGGCATTTACAAATCCTTTGTGAAAAGGTCACCCTGTTCTTGGAATCTTTTATTAATGCTGAAGACTGGCCCCGGAAATGTCATGTCTTTTTACCATGATATTTACTCAAAAAAGTATGACTAAGCATCTGAAATTCTATCAGCATTTTGACCCAGGCCAGGCTGAGGAATCTGCAAGGGACAAATGGATGCTGGTCTCCCTGGAGATGCTGGGCCCCACCTTCTACTCAGAGCCCTGAATGGAGGGATGGGTAGGGACCAGATACTTAGGCATCCAACCTCTCTAACTTCTCCTTGCTTCCCAGCTCCTCAGATGCTTTAGGGCACAGATCGGCATGTCTGAGCTGGAAGAGATCTTGGTGTATACAAGATTCAACTCCCTCATTTTACAGATCTGGCAACTGAGGCTCAGAGAAGGGAAGACACCTGCAGAATGACCCAGCAAGTCAGGACAAAGCAGACTATAGATCATGTGTCCCGACTCCTAAGTTATACCAAGCTTTAGTCTTGCTGTTACTGTTCAGTTGAGCTTGGGAAGAAGACAGGAAATGAGTTTCTTTCTGGATCCAAGGTTTCGGTTCTTGCATCCAGGATCCAAGACAGCAGGGTGTGAAGTGAGATATGGGCATGGACAACTCTATCCTGCCTCCCTTCTATCAGCCTGGAATCCCCTTCATGCCTTCCCGCTCCAGATTATGTAGGACAGAAACCTTTCCTCAAAGCCCTGCTGCCTTTCAGGTGGTTCCGGTGGGGTTTGGGATAGAAAGAGGCTAAAGTCTACCCTATTGTTTTAGTTTGCTTAGGCTACCACAGAAAAATATTACAGATGGAGTGGCTTGTACAACAGACATTTATTCCTCTCAATTCTGGAGGCTGGAAGTTCAAGATCAGGGTGCCCACAAGGTTGGGCTCTGGTGGGGGCTCTCTTCCTGGCTTACAGATGGCTGCCTTCTCACTGGATTTTCAACACGACTTCTTCAATAGGATTAAGATGGATGATGAGAAGCAGCTAGAATATGTTTCTCACATGAAGTGAACCAAAATAGAGAGTTCCACAGCACTCAGAGAGGATCGAGACCAGAAGCATATCCCGTGACTCACCAGAGAAGCAACAAAGTCCACAGAGTACAAAGAAGAGAAAAATTGATTAGCCTGTGTTGGAAATAGGAAGACTTGCCTGAATCAGCCCACAAATCACAAGCAGCTTCCAGCTGCAGTAGGGTGGGGCAGGGGGAGTGGTGAATGAGGGGAATTCAGGAGTTTTGTTCTCTTGCCACAGATGTTGAAGGCCCCCTGAGTAACATGGGACTCCAGTCTATCACAGGAAACTGCCATACCCATGGCTGTATTCTGCTGAAACCTATATGGAATGGTGCAGGAAAAAAAAAAGCTCTGATTGACTCCAGACATTATTTCCTGATAATTCAACCCTTGTAGCTGCTTTCTAGCTGGTCTGGGAGGGAACAGGAAGACCCCACTCTTTCATTTGCCTCAAGGGAAAATTCCACTGTGGCAGACAGTTTCTGACTAGCGCAGGCTCCTATGAGAAAACCTGGGCTGGCCATGCTTTCACAGTCTGAATGCTGACTGCCTGAGGCTAAGGTGGGAGATCTGGGTGGGACTCTGCCCTACAAACCTTTCAGTTCCTGTGTAAACTCTTCAGTGTAGCCTCTGCACAACACAGCAGTATTACTCCAGTGGTCAGGGTCACTTCCTTAATCCCCACTTGGGTAGCCAATGAGCAAACAGGTGGAGAGCTTGAGCACTCTTTCCCTTATACACTCTTTAAAGGCTCAGAACAGATAGAGAACTTGGGTAGTCCCCACAGCCCTATCCATCACATACGTTGGCTTGGTACTTCCTAAGTCCAAGCTGAACATTTGGGAATGAAAGAATCATTTAGAAAAGTACAAAATGCAGTGGAAAGTTTTAATAGTACCCAGGCCAAGGAGAAAGCCCACAGCCACAATTGCAGCAGGCTCTGTCCTGCAAGCACCACCTCCTGACCAGAGGTCAACTGGCACAGCCCATTATATCTGATATAACACCTCAGCTTTTGGGAAAGTTCATCCCAGACCCTAGTTAACACCACTGTCTTAGCCACCCTGACCACTCAGGACGCTTGAGTCTGTGTAGGTACTCAGCATAGCACAGTCACAGCTAACAATTGAGAAACTCACCATACCAAGGCTATATATAACCAAAGGAATGCTACCGTGCTTACAGCAACCCCCTGCCAACCTCAAATAAGACACAGTCTACCCAAATGAGAAGAAACCAGAAACATAATTCTGGCAATATGAACAAATAGTTTGTTAACACCCCCAAAAGACCACACTAACCCATCAGCAATGGACCCTAACCAAAATGAAATCATTGAAATTCCTGAGATAGAGTTCAAAAGGTTGATTATAAAATTACTTTTTGAGATACAGGGGAAAGTTGAAAACCAACATAAAGAAATTAAAAAAAGAGACTGTTCAGGACATGAGTGAAAATTTCTCTAAAGAGATAGACTCTAAAAAACAAACAAAACAAACAAAAAACAAACTGAACATCTGAAAATGAAAGACTCATTTAGGGAAGTACAAAATGCAGTGGAAAGTTTTAACAGTAGGCTAGAAAAAGTAGTAGAAAGGATCTCAGAACTTGAATACGTGTTTTCAAATTCACCCAATTAGACAACAATAAAGAAGAAAGAATCGAACAAATGGAACAAAATCTCCAAGAAATGTGAGATTATGTAAAATGTCCAAGTATAAATGTTCCTGAGGAAGAAAAGGCAACAGGTTTGGAACCTATTTGAAGGAATAATGGAGGAAAACTGACCTAGCCTTGCCAGAGATTTAAACATTCAGATACAAGAAGCCCAAAGAACTTCTGGAAGATTCATTGCAAAAAGATCATCCTCAAGGCATGTAGCCATCAAGTTATGCAAAGTTAATGTGAGGGAAATAATTCTAAGAGCAGTGAGATAAAAGCATCAAATAACTTACAAAGGTAAACTTATCACACAAACAGCAGACTTCTCAGAAGAAACTCTACAAGGCAGAAGGGATTGAAGTCCTATCTTCAATCTCCTCAAACAGAAAAGCAGTAAGCCAAGGATTTTGTGTTCCACAAAACTAAGTTTCAGAAATGAAGGCGAAATAAAGTCTTTCTCATACAATCAAATGCTGAGGGAATTTGTCACCACTAGACTGACTTTACAAGAAATATTCAAAGGAGTTCTAAATATTGAAACAAAAGATTGAAATACACCAGTAGAAAAACACTGGAAATCATAAAACTCACAGGGCTTATAGAACACTGACACAATAGAGAAAAAACAAACAAACAAAAAAACCAGGTAACAATCAACATGATGAATGGAATAGTACTTTACATATTATTATTACCCCTAAATGTAAATGGTCTCAATGCCCCAATTAAAATATATAGATTGGAAGACTGAATAAAAAACATAATCAAAACATCTGCTGTGTTCAAGAGGCCCACTTAACACAAAAAGACTTTTATAGACTCAAAGTAAAAGGGTGGAAAAAATATTTCATTCAAGCGGAATAAAAAAACAAGCAGGAAAAGTCATTCTCATATCAGATAAAAACAGACTTTAAATTCACGACAGTGAAAAAAGACAAAGTTATTTTGTAACAATAAAATAATCAATCTAATAAGAATATATAACAATTTAAAATATTTATGCATAAAACACCAGTGCTCCCAGCTTTATTTTTGTTTTTTGGAGTTGGAGTCTCACTCTGTCACTTAGGCTGGAGGGCAGTGGCATGCTCCCAGTTACTGCAGCCTTGATCTGCTGGACTCAGGCAATCCTTCCACCTCAGCTTTCCAAGTACCTGGAACTACAGGCACATGCCACCATGCCCGGCTAATTTTTTAATTTATTGTAGAGAGGTCTTACCAAGTTGCCAGGGCTGGTCTCGAACCCGTAGGCTCCGGCAATCCTCTCACCTTGGTTTCATGCTGGGATTATAGGCATTAGCCACCACGTCCAGCGTAAGCTCCCAGCTTTATAAAACAAATTCTACTAGACCAACTAAAAGAAAAAGACAACATTACAATAATAGACTTCAACATTCCACTGACAACAATAGACAGATCATCAAGGCAGAAAGTCCACAAAGAAACACTGGAGTTAAACTGGGCCCTACAGCATATAGACCTAACAGACATCTACAGAACATTCTACCCCAGAACTACAGAATCTACATTTTTCTTAGATTTCATGAAACATTCTCCATGACAGAGCATATGATAGGCTGCAATCAAGTCTCAATAAATTAAAAAAAATAAAAATCATATCTAGCACTTTCTTAGACCATAGTGGAATAAAACTAGAAATTAACTTCAAGAAGAACTCTCAAAACCAAACAAGTACATGGAAATTAAACAATATGCTCCTGAATGATCTTTGGGTCAACAATAAAATCAAGATGGAAATTTAAAAACTCCTTGAAATGAATGGCAACAATGACACAAGTTATCAAAACCTCTGGGATACAGTAAAAGCTGTGCTTAGAGGAAAATGTATAGTGCTTAAGATATACATGAAAAAAACTGAAATATCACATATTGACAACCTAACATCACATCTCAAGGAACTAGAAAAACAAACCAAACACAAAGCTATCAGAAGAAAAAAAAAAAATACTGAAGATCACAGAAGAACTAAATGAGATTGAAACAAGTAAATACAATATAGAGGATCAATGAAACAAAAAATTGGTTCTTTGAAAAGATAAACATTAATTGATAGACCACTAGCTAGATTAATTAAGAAACAAGGAGAGAAGATTCAAATTAGTTTAATTAGAAACAAAACTGAAGACATTACAACTGATACCATGCCAATAAAAAAGAGCATCTGAGATTATTATGAACACCACTATGCAAACAAACTAGAAAATCTAGATGAATTGGATAAATTCTTGGAAACATACAACTCCATAACTTTGAATCAGGAAGAAATAGAAACCCTGAACAGGCCAATAACAAGTAGCAAGATTGAAACAATAATTATATTTCCCAACAAAACAAAGTCTAGTTCCCAATGGACTCACAACTGAATTCTACCAGACTTTCAAAGAAGAACTGGTACCAATTTTACTGAAGTTACTTCATAAGTATGAAAAGGAGGGAATTATCCCTGAGTCTATGAAGCAAGTATCACCCTAATACTAAAGTCAGGAAAAGACACAACCAAAAAAAAAAAAAAAAGAGAAAACTACTGATCAATATCTCTGATGAATATAGACACAAAAGTACTCAACAAAATACTAGCAAACTGAATTCAACAGCACATCAAAAAGATAATCCACCATGATCAAGTGGGCTTTATTCTAGAGATGCAAGGATGGTTCAATATATGCAAGTCAATAAATGTAATCTGCAACATAAACATAATTAAAAGGAAAGATCATATGATCATTTCAATAGACACAAAAAAGCATTCAACAATACCCAGCATTCCTTTATTAAAAAAACCTTCAGCAAAATAGGCATAGAAGGAATATTTCTCAAAATAATAAAAGCCATGTATGACAAACCCATAACCGATGTCATCCTGAACAGAGAAAAGTTGAATGCATTCTCCCTCAGAACTGGAAGAAGGCAAGGATGCCCACTTTCACCATTACTATTCAACATAGTACAGGAAGTCCTGGCCAGAACAATCAGGCAAGAAAAAGAAATAAAACATATCCAAACTGGAAGAAAAAGAAATGAAACTATCTCTGCTGACAATGTGATATTACACCTAGAGAACCCTAAAGACTCCTCCAGAAGACTTCTGGACTTGATAAATGAATTAAGTATGAATTCTCATATCAGACTTTAAATTCATATGGAACCAATGCATATGTGCACAGGTGGGGATAGTAGGTACACTTAAAGACCAGACTTTGCTGCTATACAATGCAACCACATAACCAAAAACTATTTGTATCACCTAAAGCTGTTGAAATAATAATTTAAAAAAAACCATGACTTCATCTTTGTGTGCACACAGGGTGAAAGAGAGTAAGCAAAATCTCTCTTTTCATAAGGACACAAATCCCATCATGAAAGTCTTACCTTTATGAATTCATCTAACCCTAATTGCCTCCCAAAGGCCCCACCACCAATTGCCATCACTTTGGGGATTAGGGCTTCAACGTATTCCAGGGGGCATAAGTATTTCTTACAGAACCTACCATTTCACAGGGACCATTTGGAGAGAATGGAAGTGTAGTTATTGTGTAAACTGTGTACTGTGAACCTAACTAGTGTTTCAAGGACTTTTGCTGAGACTCACTCTTTTCTGATGGATTTGAACCTGGAAGGATGCAGCTGCCACTGTGGCTATGAGGGGGCATCTGGCTGTAATCACTAAGAGAGATGGGGTGAAAATGCACATTTTTATGCAGCCTTCATCTTCATGAGGGCAGGGATTTTGTTTGTATGTCAAGTATAGAGCCTGGAACATAAAAGTATTAGTAAGGATTTGTTTAATAATATATATATTTTTAATTTTAAAATTATTTATTGGATTCAGGGGGTACACGTGCATATTCATTGCATGGACATATTGTATAGTAGTGGTGGGGACTGGGTCTCAGGTGGCGCATTCCCCAAACAGTGAATATTGTGCCCTGTAGGTGGTTTCTGAACCCTAGCCTCCCTTCCCCTTTCCCCGCCTTGTTGGTGCCCCAGTGTCTATTATTTCCATCTTTGTGACCATTCAGGATACAAAGTCAACACGCACAAATCAGTAGCACTGCTATACAACAACAGCGACCAAGCTGAGACTCAAATCAAGAACTCAATTCCATTTACAATAGCAGCCAAAAAGCTAAAATACCTAGGAATATATTTAGACAAGGAGGTGAAAGATCTCTAAAAGGAGAACTCTGATGAAAGAAATTGCAGAGGACACAAAAAAAATGGAGAAACATCCCATGCTCATGGATTGGAAGAATCAACATTATTAAAATGACCATATTACCTAAAGTAACCTACAGATTCAATACAATTACTATCAAACTACCAACATAATTTTTCACAGAATTAGAAAAAAATAAACCTAAAATTCATATGGAACCAAAAAGAGCCCAAATAACCAAAACAGTCCTAAGCAAAAAACAACAAAGCTGGAGACATCACATTACCTGACTTCAAGTTATACTACAAGAATATAGTAACCAAAATAGCCTGGTGCTGGTTTAAGAGCAGACACATGGACCAAAGGAACAGAATATAGAATCCAGAAATAAACCCAAATACCTACAGCCAAGTGAACTTTGACAAAGCAGACAAAAACATACACTGGGGAAAGGACACCCTATTCAACAAATGGTCCTGGGAAAATTAGCTACACACAGGAAAATTAAAAAGATAGGGAAGAGATTCCTATCTTTTCCCATAAAAAAAATTAACTCAAGATGGACTAAAGACTTAAATGTCAGACCTGAAACCATAAAAATCCTAAAAGAAAGCCTAGGAAAACTCTTATGGACATAGGCCTAGGCAAATAATAATATATTTTTGGCCCCTGGATCTAACTATCCCTGCAGCCAGAGCTATTTCTGAACTTTAGTTACATAAGCCTATATAGTCAGTCTTTTACTTAAGCCAAATTGAATCTGATTGCTTGATCACTTATAACCTAAAGAGTCTTAAGTTAAACAGGGTATGAAGTTAAAGGTAAGAGACTGAAGAAGTCTTGTGGCGTAATGGGCTTCCCCAAGGCTGTGTAAAGCCCAGGCCAAGGGTCTTGGGAAGGCATCGAACCTGTCTCCCCATCCTGCTGTGGACTGTCCCAGCCTTGGCTCTGCGGGCTTAGCCTGGGATTCAGGTGGGGTCTCTGTGCCTGAAGGCTCCTGGCCATGCTTTGGGCACAAGGAAGCCTTTATGCCCTTTGAAGGAAACTTGAGACTCCAGTATCTCCAAGCTGATGATGGTCTTGCTCTGGTTTTCACAGAAGAATCAACACACAGGAAAGCAAACCTTGCCACGAATTAGGCCTTAGATCCTGTCATGGAAAGAACCCCTTGGTCCTCAGGGTGCTGGCAAAGATGTGGTTGTCCAGCTCAGCCTTTCTTCCCTGCCAGAACCAGCTCAGGTCAGGCTGTATTAAGGGTGAGACTTCTCTTCTTGCAACTTTTCACTTGGGCTACCCTCTGTCCTGTGGTTGCTGCTAAAAGGAAAATGATAATATTGAAAACATTCTTTCTACTTTTATTTTATTTTTATTTTTATTTTTTGAGTTGGAGTCCCACTCGGTCACCCAGACTGGAGTGCAGTGGCCGCTCCCGGCCACCGCAGCCTCGACCTGCTGGGCTCCCGCGATCCTTCCGCCTCAGCCTTCCGAGTAGCCGGAATTACAGGCACGCGCTACCACGCCCGGCTGATTTTTTAAATTTATTGTAGAGATGAGGTCTCGCCAAGTTGCCCAGGTGGGTCTCAAACCCGCAGGCTCAGGCAATCCACTCACCTCAGCTTCCCAAAGGCATGGGATTACAGGCTGAGCC
>CAUYQG010273223.1:0-24158 GCA_963574415.1 Tarsius wallacei
CTTGGAAGGATAAGGTGGAAGGATCTCCTGAGCACAGCAGGTTGAGGCTGTGATGGCCAGTGAGAGTGTCACTGCACTCCAGTCAGGGAAACAGTGAAACTCCGACTTAAAAAAGTTAAAATAAAAAATAAAAAGACTTGATCAAACGTCAATGTTTAGCTTCTATTTTCTCTCATATCACTAATGATCTGTTAATCTCATACCCCATTTTCTGGCTTCAGATTAAATTTCTTCAATAGTTATGACTATTCAGACAATCTGTTTCATATGGTAGAGTTTTGGTAATATGAAGCTTTCAAAGAATTACACCATTTCATATAAGTAGTCGCATTTATGTACCTATAGTTGTTCATAATATTTTATTTTTATCCTCTTAATGACCACAGGATATGTAGGAATAGTCCTGGTTTTATTTCTTATATTGGTAATTTGTATCTTTTCTCCTTTTTATCTTTGTCAGTCTTTCTAGAGAATCAATTTATCAATTTTACTGGACTTTTAAAGAATCATCATTTTGTTTCATTAATTATTTCAATTGTTTTCTTGTTTTCAGTTTAATTCATTTTGTCCTAGCTTCCATTCTTCCGCTTTGTCTGGTGTTACTTTGCTCTTATTATTATTACTGTTTTTTAGTTTCTTAAAGTAAAAGCTCAATGCTTTGATGAATATTTATTTTTTCTTTTCTATTATTAGCATTTTAATAAATACATATCCCTCTAATTGCTGCTTTAGCTGTATACTACAAAATTTGATATGCCATATTTTCTTTTTTTGTAGTTAAAAATATTTTTTAATTTTCCTTGATACACTGTATTTGATCAATGTATTTTACAAAAGTGTGTTGTTTCACTTTTAAGCATCTGGAGATATTTCGTTATTTATTTCTAGTTTATTTCTACAATAATCAGAAAATATGCTTTCTATAATTTCAGTTACCTTAAATTTGTCATTTCTTAAATGTCTACCTTGGTGCATATTTCAGGTGCACTAGAAGAGACTATTAAGCTTTTGGTAAATGCAGTGTATTATAAATGTAAGATCCAGTAGGGTGATGGTAGTTTTAGTTCTCATCATTGCTGATTTTTCTATCTCTGAGTGAGATATTGAACACTCCAACTAAAATTTTGAATTATTATATTACTGGTTTAATGTCTACCATTTTAAAATCTCTTTTTATATGTACATATTCAATTTGTTTTTGTTTTTGTTTTTTTGATTTGGAGTCTCACTCTGTCACCCAGGCTGGAGTGCAGCTGCACACTCATGGCCACCGCAGTCTTGATCTGCTAGGCTCAGATGATCCTTCCGCCTCAGTCTTCCAAGTAGCTGTAACTACAGGCCATGTGCCACCATGCCTGACTAATTTTTTGACTTATTGTAGAGACGAGGTCTCACTAAGTTGCCCAGACTGGTCTCAAACCCCTGGAATCAAGCAATCCTTTCACTTCTGCCTCCTAAAGTGCTGGGATTATAGGCTTGAGCCACCACGCCCGGTCAAGATATATAAATTCATTTTGGATCGCTATGTCTTCCTGGTAAGCTGACTCTTTAATTACTGTGTAATATATCTCTTTATACCTGGTAATTTCTTAATTTTAAAGTCTGGTCTGTCCGACATTAACAGAGCTGCTTCAGGTTTATTAATATTTGCCTGGCATGTTTTTCCCAGTCTTCTTGTAAGCTTTTTATTATATTATATATGAAATGAGTTTCTTGTAAACTGTCTATAGTTGGGTTTTACTTTTTTTGTTTTATCTGACAGTGTCTGTTTAACTAGCATTTTTAGACAATTTACATTAAAGGACTTATTGATATGGTTCAATTTACGTTTGCCATATTATTCTTTGCTTTTTACTTGTTCTCTTAAAAAAATTTTAATTAGTTTATTTCCCCTTCTGGCATTCCTTTGGGTTATTTGAACATATTGTAGTATGCTGTATTAATGTATCTATTGTGTTTTTGGTGGTTTCTCTTTGAGCACTTGTAGCTAAGTTAGAAAGAAAGTCAAATCTCAGGCTTCAAAGCAGCCTTTGCCACACTGGACACTGTTGCCCTTCCCTATAACTTGGAAGGTCGCAGCCATCTTCCTGTCCCAGTGTACAGCTTGGTTATACTATCACTTGTTCACAGCCTCAGGATCTGGTTTCATATGGGATCATTAGGACAACTGAACCACCAATGAAACTAGACTTGGAATCCACCATGGAGATGAAAAATGTAGCATTATTTTGTACATGTAAAGTGTCAGTTAGAAATAGATTTCATCTGAAGAAAGTGATTCACTTCCTAGTTATCAGTTGTAGACCCTAAAAAAGGATTTACTCTGTGACACCCATTGGCCAACAATATAAATAGCCCAAAATATACTACTGAAGGCCAATGTAAGTGAAATGAGGTACACTGCTCAACAGGAAAAAAGACTGCCAGAGAATTGAATAATAATCTTCGACTGGAAATATCTAAGGAGGATACAGACATGTTGGAAGAACCTTTATGTTTAAGGTAGGTAACATGGATGAAGGAAAATCAAGTCCTCATAACATGTCTAAGTATAACTGTTTTTTTTGTTTTGTTTTGTTTTGTTTCAGTTGGAGTCTCACTTTGTCACCTAGACTGGAGTGCAGTGACACACTCTCGGCCACTGCAGCCTCAACCTGCTGGGCTCCGGCGATCTTTCTGCCTCAGCCCTCCAAGGTGCTATAACTACAGGTGTGCACTACCATGCCCGGCTAATTTTTTATGTATTGTAGAGACGAGGTCTCGCCAAGTTGCCCAGGTGGGTGTCGAACCCGTGGGCTCAGGCAATCCACTTGCCTCCTCCTACCAGAGTGCTGGGATTACAGGCTGAGCCACTGACCCAGCCAGTATAATTGTTTTAACACAAAAGGTTGGGCCTGGTTTTCTTAAATTTTCAGAGCTATCATATTTATTACTTTTTTAAAATTGGAAACCCTTCTAGCAATAAGGAGAATTTGTCATTTGAGTGAGCAAAAATTGAGAAATAAGCTCCAAAATATCTGAAAAAATTAATGAACTTTATGGTATGGATTTAGATTATGAGTAATGACAACTTTAGGAAAAACCAAGTCAAAAAAATATTTACTATGAAGGAGTATGTTGTATGAACACTAAACAGGCTAGTAGAAAAAATTCTAGTGAAAAACCTCCAAGACAATTTGGGAACAAATAAATAACTATAAAAAATAATCAAAAGCTAGGATTCAATAGAAAGATTACAAGGTCTTTAAAGAATACTGTTAAACTTTCAGAGGAAATAGAGTCTTACATGTAGATAACTCAAGGAAAGAAAAGGTTGTAATCTGTTCAACATAGCAATCCAGGTAGAACTGGCCAGAACCATACTCCAGAAAACAATTTGGAGAAAAATGGGAAAAGAAGTTGTCAGAAGAGGTTAAAAATGCCAGAAGAGGTTAATGGAAGCCATTTTCTTTTCTTTTTTTTAGATACGGAACCAAAACATATTGCAAAAGAACAGTTAAAGCTTCCTAAAACTCTTGCAACTTTAAAAAGATAGCTATCCCATGGTCACTTAATTACTTTTTGTGCCTCAGAAAGAACTCTTTCTGGAAAGAGATTGCAGTTGCCAAACTGTAGATACATATTAAGACAACTAAACCAAAATATGATTCTTCTTCAAATGGCAGCTCTTAGAAGATATGTTTATCAAATTCTTTCAGCAAAAATAGCTCTAAGTCAAGGGGAGTTAATTCACGTTTTCACCACAAATGATCACTCTGCAGTTTTGTTTTGTCTTGTTTTTTTTTTTTTCCCCTCTCTGTTCTCAACAAAATACCTGGATCTTGTTCTGGAAAAAAAAAAAAAAAAAAAGGACTCAATTTGGTGTATTAGAGTATATATCTTGGATCTGGAAACTGGGACAGCTATATTATCTTTTTCACTCTAAAAAAAGACTGTGTATTAGACTGACACTTCAAACCTCAGGCTTTTGCCAACATTTATATTATTAATTTTCCATGGGAAAATTTCAATCCCCACCTGATTAGTTTGAATGACCTACTCAACTATGGGGCTCTTACAAATCTCCAGCCCTTCTTCCACTTCTGATTCTCACTGGACATTTCTTTAAGACATCACTTAGGCTTTTACTTTGAATAAAGGACTTGCCTGCTAATTTTTGAGGGCATGCACATAGGTATGTACCTTAGCGATTTGATTCTGAATTGTGCTGTTTTATTAAAGAAGAAAGCATTCACCACACACAAAGACCACTTTAAGCTTGAAAATTCAGTAGATTTCACTAGCTATTTTAATGTGTATCCCATAACTGCTATAAATAGTGAATGAATAAATTTTTAAACATATATTTTTGTTATATATATTTAAATTTCCTCTTGCTTTAAAGATGATTGCAAACCATACATTTAACTCAGAAATTTAAGTTGTTTCTTTGAACATTAAATAAACTACAATTTAGTCCCTGATATATAAAGGTCATTTCTGTTAAGAATGCAAAGTTTGATTTGGTATGTGTATTTTAGATTAGTGATTGTAATCTGATTTTTCAGCTAATGAATAATTTCAAGCTCTTACCTTTACCATCGATAAATTACCCCCTACTCTTCCCTTACAATACAGAAAAAAAGCGGTTGTCTTCTGAACCGTGATCAATTCCTACTAAAAGTTAGTGTACAAAGCCTCAAATGGTGAAATGGCAGACATAAAGATCAAATGATCCTTTAATCACCTCATTGTAAATGTTTACAAGAAAGTCTATTGCAGGCCTGATACATGAACTTCTTTTTCCTGTTACTGCAATCTCCAGCAAAATTATCGTTAAAATGCTTTGCTAAACTGCCCCATTTACAACACATGTTCTTATATTACTGCCATTTCTTAGTTTGATGGAGCTATACATCCTGGATATTTGCTGAAACAGAACCTATCCATGTTAATACAGCTATATGACCAAGTTGTCAAATAACTTGTATCCTAACTATTATAACATCCAAAGGAATGTGCTTCTTTGAGCCGAACTGAGTTAAGCTATAGAATGTGAAAATGAGGACTTTGAAAATAAGCTTTGAATTCCTTAAGGGTATAGATAATATTGTCTGTTGCACACTTTCATGTTGGTATAAATAAACAAAAGAAAGATCATATAGAGAACATTGTAGGTATTAAAGTTTAACTTGCATCTCTAACAAATGTGATAACAAATTCTGCTTGAGGATATATGCATATGCTACATTTTATGATTCTCTTCTGTCACCATTACTCAGATATAATTTACACTGATATCATCAGAGCATTTTGTTGGCAGAGCAGATTAAAAAGACTTGTAGATAAAATGTCGAGGTCATCCAAACTCTACAAGCTTACTTACTATGAATAATTTTTTTTGTTTAATTTAAATGAAAATTTTATGTATCATGTTATGTTTAGAAATATTTTCTTACAGGCATTTAAAACATTTATAAAAACTGTTCAAATAACAGCAAATCTGGTTACATGGTTACCTAAATATTACATCAATTTGAATATCATTCTTTGTTGACTCAATGCTGTTCTTTTTTTTTTTTTTAAGTTTTAAACAGAGTTTATTAGAGAAAGAATAGAGAAAAGATAGGGTGACATGCTAGAGGGGCAAAGGAAACTGCCTCAATGCTCTTTTTAAGATACCCTTATCTCTGTAAAGGGATACTTCATGTGAATTATTTCTTACTGACCTGCAAAAACTTAAGTATATACTTATTATATTATCTTTGGGTTGGAGATAACCCTGGTGTTGTTAATTCTCTGGAGGAAAATAAAAGTATGTATGATTAAAACTGAAACATTGCTTAAACTTTGGGAACAAGGCAATGTTTATAAGAATCAGTGTCAAGTTAAGGTCTGGAAAACACACATTTTCCAAGATTTATGGAAAAAGAAATTTTGCTCAAGGAATTAAGTGCTTCCAAGCTGATATAAAGGATGGAGGAGCAAAATTCAGGGAAAGTCAAACCTCAACTCTAATGTTTGCCTCCTAATCATTTCTGGTGAAGGAGTACAAATTGTCAGGGTTGGCTGCAGACCCCAAAGGGTAATTTCCACTAAAACCACTAAGACTGCTGGAGAACTATATATCTGCCAAGCTCTACCAGCTATATCCTGGTTTGCAGGAGAAGAAATATAGCTTTTGAATGTGTTGTAGCTGTTGTTTGCTTTTCAAATATCTTGCAAGAACTTCCCATTGTGGTAATTTGATTTTAATACTTTCAACCCTGCAAAGCAAGGTAAATGTTAAAAAGGGACTGTGGATCGAATAAACATCAGGAACATCTGAAGTACCACGTTTCAAGTTCTTAACACAAAACTTGACAAACAAGAAGGGATAAAAACAGTAGTATAATAATAACCTTATGTTTGCAGGTCTCTGGTAAGTTTTTTAAAACATTATTTTTTAGCCTACTTAGCTTATTTTCATTTTAAGAGAAAGATTGATGGTCTCCTTTATACAAATACAATTATCAGAGTGGATGCAACAGTCTGCAAAATTATGTTTAATTCTAGTTTTAACACCTAGTTTGATAAACAGTTTTCCTATAGAAACTTTTCTCTTACTTGCCCTTATATTTTTCCGTGTCAGCATTTGGAGCGTGTTGTCATATGATATGTACTCAATAAATACTTGTATTTCCAAACTAATATTGTGACCTTTTTACGGAGAGATAGAGAAATCAAAACTAGAATAACCTCAGAATGACAGATTAGATTGGGTCTAAATGTAGAGTTATATGGGATATTTATCGAGATAATGTAAACAAATTAAATGCAATTGCAAAAATATTTCATCTGGGAAAAAAAAGATTTTTTTCCTGTCCTTGTTCATTTTAGAGAGAATTATTTCAGTTTTCCCTTTTATGGTGTTGTTGTCGAAAATGTCTTCAAGCCCATAGTAATGTCTTCATACCCATCTTCTATGCAATTTTTAAAAGCAGATGTTTTACTCCTTACTTTTATAGTTTATTCATTCAATATTACCTATTTTTTTAAAAAATTAAATAAATAGTGAAGACGCTAATAAAAGGGAGTTTGACATAAAAATGGAAAGTGGTCTGGTCCATATTTTACTTGAACCACCATAAATTGCTCTTACTGAGTTGTACTTTTATTTATTTTACCTGCTTTATCTGTGTTTGGTAGTTGAAAATTTTTGTGCAGAAAAATAAATTTGGGGCAGACATACAGATTTTGTGTATACCAAGAATGCCAAATTTTCTTTTGCAGCATGGCGATTTATTTATAACCTGCTGTTGAGATCGATTACAATAACTACTGATACAATAAAAGGGAATATAACCTAAAAGTAGAACATGATAACTTTGTCAATAGTTATTAATACATAAATTAAGATGAAAGTCTAAACTGGTAAAGTAGCTAACATCTTGACAATAAATGCATCTAGATTGAATTTACGAATTGTTGGAATTCTCTGGAAAATAAATGACTATATTTGAATTGCCATGTCCAAGCAACATAATTTAGAGGTCATTACAATATTTACTACTTGAAAGTAGAAATTAAATTTTACTTATTTATGAAAATCAGCCAAGACAGAAAAAAATTTCTAGTAGATCTAGAAATTATTTGGTTAATTATTGAATTATTATTTAATGTAAACTAATATGAATGACCACTAAGTGCACCAGAAGATAAAGAAATAATTTATCCTTTATTATTTTAATCCATTCATGTAAAGCAAATTGTAAATGTAGCATATTTTTACTAGTTAAAAATTTATAGAGATATTTTTAATTCAGAGTCAAGATGCATCATAACCAATTTATAGGCAGCCCACAGAGCTTTTCTGAAACTATTATCAAATGACCACATTTATCTAAATTATTTGGATTGTTTATTATGTTGCTTTCTGCGACTCTCTCCAGATTACTGAATTGATATTTTGGGTACTTGGCATAAAATTTTGCAATTTTACAAGATTTTCTATGTTTTCTTAACATACTGAGGTTTGGAAATCATCATTTTATGGGATAGGAGATTTCAAGTTCAATTACTGTGTACCACCTTCAGGCATACTTATAAAGCAGAAAACTTTATCATAAAAAGTGATAATAAAGACAACTTCAAAGTAGAAAAAAGTTCACAAATTATGGATACCCAATATATACAGCTTTTGTTATAAAAAGCTGTAATAATACAGAAATTGATTCAAAAATATTTCTTAAGCAACCAATAGGCGACAGTCTTCTGGAAACTGAGGGTTATCATTACAATGCCCTCATTAAGCTTGCAGAAAAGATCAAGACAATAAAGCATAGTGAACTAGAAAGTATGTTAGAAGTCAATAATAATATGCAAAGAAGAAGAAAGAATAACTGGGGGAGGGAGAACAAGATTGCTAGGGGAAAAGAGTAGAATTTTAAAAATACAGTAGTCAAAGTTTATTAAATTGAGAAAATAGTCTTTGAACAAAAATTTGACTGAGTTAAGGAAATTAGTCATGGTGAAGAGTCCAAGTACAGAAAACAGCCTGGGCAAAACTCTAAAAATTACTCATTCTTTTCCAATAATTACAGTTTCTTGAATCTCACTTATTCCACCAAAGAATAATAATTTGGGGCATTCTTTTTGTTGATCAAAGACTCTTTGATATTTGCTGCAATTATCTCTTTAGTGTGGATTTCTTCCTAGAGAATTTCACATACTAACTAAATTGTTAAATATATTTCCTTAAGGCATAGATAAAAGTTAACTCATAACTCATGGCTGTGGTTATCATACACTAGTTTAAATTACATTATAAACAATGTTACAGATACTAACTTAGGAGGTCACAGTTAGGAATAGCAGATATAATTGTCCACACACTGTAAATTCTCTATGGCTACCTATTTCTTCCTTTCCCTTTTTATACTTTACTAATTTTCTTGCCACAAAGTATAAATACATTTTAGTAAATTCAGTATTTATATAATGATATGATATTTTACCACTGGCCCAGGCAAAAGTAAATCGATCTTGTACTTATGGATGCCACAGCATTAATTAGAGCCCATATCGAGTATGCATTTAAATTCAATAATACATATTTATTTTATACATAAAACCAGATATACCAACAATACAAGAAGCCCAGTAGGCTAAGGAATAAAATCAATGAAATATAAGTCTTACAAAATGCTGTGTTAAGATATGACCAGAGGAAGCATCAAGATGGCTGACCAAAGGTTCCCAGCACTTTCCTTCTCCACAAAGAAGGACAAAAACAGTGAGTAAATAATCACACTTCAAATAGAGCATCTAAGATAGATGAGTGGAATCCAGAGGAATAGTGACAAGGAACCTCTGACGTATGGAAGGACAGAAAAACAAAGCAATAGCTTAGTCAGGACCAGTTGAAAACCAGAAAAAAACTTCTCACTGCAGAGGAAAGGTAAGTAAAATATCCCAGCAGTCTATATTCACACCACGTATACCTGCAATTTGACCCTCAGCCCTTGCAGGCTCTTAGACTACTACAGGAAACAGCCAGGAATCCACATAATGAAATTGTTCTGGAGAGGATGCCACATACACCAGGAGGCCCAAGTAGCAGCAACAAAGCACCATTTTGAGAGTTCAGCCTCCAACAGACTACATCTTGTCTTGGGTCCAAATAGCTCCCATATCTCTGGAAAACTGTTGACATCCAGCTATGTCCACCAAGAAGGCTGCATCATTGTGATCCAGCAGAGCAACCAAGTCTCCAGCACTCTTGACAATATAGTGTCCTATACCTAGGAAACATGTGGTGGGAAGCACTGGGAAGGCAAGAAGGCTGCCCCCTGGAAAAAAAAAGCCCATAACATGTGCTCCCCAGAGCCTGAGGACCACCCACTTAGGGCTGCTTCCACTGACAGTATCCATGCACCTTCTAGCAGCAGGATCATGCACACCTGCATGTCCCTTCAGCAAACCTGGTCCCTGAGTCATTATGCCAACTATTGCTAGCACCCACGTGCACCATTAGCAGGCCTGAGGACAGGCTCATTTTGCACACTACTAACACTATTGACACCTGAGTGCACCATCAAAAGGTCTGAAAATTGATCTTGCCCACCCAGTTCGACAGGTGTCCACACACCAAGGGATGGGGGTAGGGTTGAGATTGGGTTCATTCTACTCATGGTAGCAAGCCATATGTGCCTCATGGGGGCCTTGGAACTGGCCCACCAAACTCACTACTGCCATTGCTGGCACCCACACATACAGCTCAAGGGCTCAAGGGTTGTCCTGCTGCCACTATGCAACCATCAATGCCAAGCCCACCACCCAAGGGCTCAAAGATCTGCCTGCCCACCTGACCCACTGCTGCCACTGCTGGCATTTGAGTAAGCCACTTGGAAGCCCAAAGATCACTTTGCCCAGTCTTGCTACCATAAGTGATCGCTTACATTGTTGAAGGGCCTAAACACTGAAATGCCTAGTCTGTTGCCACCACTAGTGGTACCTGAAGACTAGCCTACCTGGTATCCACAATCAGAAAATTCTCACCACAGCTTCCAGTAACAATGTAGTCTCTCAGCCACTGAAGAACACACAGACACCTCTAACACTGATTTCTTTGCAGAAACCTTAGCAGCCAGGAGAGAAAAGAATGACATATTCAATGTGTAAAAAGAAAAAAAAAGTCAGACACAATATTATATGCAGTAAAGCAATCCATAAAAAAATGAAGAACATTTCATGCTTATACATACGAATTAGTGTTGTGAAGATGACCATACTGCTCAAGGTCATCTACAGATTCAACATAATTCCTATAGAAAACCAATGACATGTTTCACAAAAATACAAAAATAAATCTTAAAATTCATATAACCAAATTGATACTAAGCAAAAAAGCAGAAAGCTGGAATCATTACACCACTTGACTTCAAAATATACTACAGAGTTTTAGTAACCAAAACACAGACACATAGATTAATAAAATGGGACAGAGAACTTAGAAATAAATCTACATATCTTCAGCTAACTGATTTTCAACAAAAGCACCACAAACATAAATTGGGGGAAGGGAAGTTACTTCAATAACGGTGCTTGGACAACCGGATGTCAAAATGCAGAAGTATTAAACTATACCTTTATCTCTTATCATGTACAAAAGCCAAATTTAAATGAATTAAAGAATTAAATATAAGACCCACAATTATAAAACTACTAGAAGAAAAGATGGAAAAATACTTTAGGACATTAGTTTAGACAAAGGTTTTATGGTTAAGACTGCAAAAGCACTGTAAAAAAAATTGAAAAAAATAGACATATAGACAAAAAATACTATATTAAACTACCAAACTTCTGCGTACGGGAGAGAATAATCAACATAGTGAAGAGACAACCTGGAGAATGAGTAAAAATATTTGCAAACCATTCATCTGACTATAATCTCCAGAATATATTGAGACACAAATAACCTAACAGTAGAAAATAAAGAATTCCATTAAAAAGTAAGCAAATAATCTGAACAGACATTTTCCAAAAGTAGCCATACAAATAAGCAACAGGAATATTTTTTAAAATGTTCCACATCACTAATTATAAGAGAACTGCAAATCAAAACCACAATGAAATATCATACTGCCCCAATTATAACTGGTATTATCAAAAAGACCAAAAAAAAAAAATGCTGACAAAAATTCAGAGGTAAGAGAACTCTTGCATACTGTTGGTAGGAATGTACAGTCATTATAGAAAACAACATAGATGTTTCTCTAAAAACCTAAAATAGAACTAGCATATGAGCCAGGCTTTCCACTACTGGGTATTTCTAGAAACAAAACAAAACAAACTCAGAAAAGAAAGAAACTCAGTATATCAAATAGATACTTGCACCACAATGTTTCTTGCAGCACTGTTCACAAAAAAACAAGATACAGAATCAACCTAAGTGTCCACAGGTGAATGAATGGATGAAGAATACGTGGTGTATTTATACAAATGAGGTACTACTGAGTCATAAAAAAAATTCTGTAATTTACTGCAACAGTGATGAAACTGGAGGTCATTATCTTAGGTAAAATATGCCAGACATAGAAAGTCAAATATTCCATATAATCACACATATGCCAGAGTAAAAAAAAAAAGATTTTATGAAGGTAGAGAGTAGAATAATGGTTATCAGAAGCTGAGCAGAAGAGGTTTGAAGAGAGATTGTTTAGTGAATACAAACATAGACTGAGGGAATAAGATCTAGTGTTCCATAGTACAGTGGGTGACTATAGTCAACAATTATTTACTGTATATTTCAAAAAAGCTAGAAAAGATGACTTGAAATGCTTCCAACACAAAATTGATACGTTTGAGGTGATGGATATTCAAAATACCTTGAGTTGACCATTTCACATTATATGCATGTATTAAAATATCACATATACTCCCTAAATTTGTACAGTTATTGTGCATCAGTTTAGAAATTTTAAACTTCACAGCAACTTGGATGGACTTAAAGTCTATAATACTCAGTGATCTAGCACAGAAACAAAGAACTGAGTACCACATGTTTTCACTCATAAGCAGACCCTGAACAATTATCATGATAATACTATAAGAAAAAGATTGGCAGTAGTGAGAAACTTCCGGCAGTGAGAGCAGAGGCACACTTCATTAATAAGGGTACCTGATCTCATATCAGGTGACATGGGGACCAAACTGAGCCCCAAACTTTACCTGTATAATTACCATTTGTATACATAACCCTGAACTGTACCCCACATCTTTAAAATAAAAAAATTCTGACTACAAAAAGCACATTTTACATATTGTTAATCATTAAAACTAGATATGTTCTGTTTTGTATTGACTCCTTTTCGCAGTAATCAAACCAATGTATGTACTTCATGATAGTTTTACTTAAAGTTGTGCTAGCAGTAATATAGAGAATATAGGGGAACAGACTAATTGTGATCTGTGACATTTATCCTCAATCTTGGTCTATAGTACCATCATCAAGTCAGAAAATGAAAGGCAAATATTTTTATTTGCATTTTTCTGATGAGAGCTTTAGGCTCCAAGAATAAATAATTTATTTAGGATGAAAGAGTTGGTTTTCAAACAGAAATCTTCTCATTAAAAAAGCTGTGCATTATATTTTCCTAATTTTGACTGTCTTAAAGGGAGAAAAATATTTTACCTTTTAAATTTTTGTGGTAGCTGTACTCCAAGATATGAATTCATAATCATCAGATCCTTGTGTTTTTACCTGTCTATAATCTTCCTACATAAAATAATGACAACTGGTAAAATCAATAGGAAATGGCCTGTGGCATCAGAATCTTACTCAGGAGACACAGGAAACTTTCATTTTGCTCTTTTTTAATTTTTCACACTGGTGATCTTAATCTGATGATACTGAGAAATGGAATATTTGCAGTTGGTTTAGGGCCTTTCAGGTGGAAGAAGCTGAATGAAACTTGGGATGAATATAAATTGTCCTATACATTTCATTTTTTTAAAAAAGAACACAAGTAAAATACATTTGTTGAAGGTCTTTGAAGGGCTGTCCCAATTAGAGAAGTATTCATAAGGTTGTATAAGGTTTTCAATATAATGTTATCACTGCTTCACTTCCTGCTATGCTCAGTTCTTCCTTTTTACCCCCTATAGATGTTGCTCTTAAGAACACTCCTTATTTCTTTTGAACCAACCATGCTACCCATCGAAGCTGGACTGGATAAAAAAAAATGTGGTGCATATACACAATGGAATATTATGCAGCCATAAAGAAGGACAAACATATGGACTTCGCATCAACTTGGATGGATTTAGAGTCGATCATACTCAGTGATCTATCACAGAAACAAAGAATAGAGTACCATATGTTCTCACTCATAAGCGAACTTTGAATAATTATCATAATACTATAAGAAAGGGATTGGCAGTAGTGGGAAACTGCCGGGGCTGGGGTGGGTGGGGGATGAAAATGGTAGTTGAGGGAAACTTCTAGGGAAGGGAGGGGCACACCTCATCAACAAGTGTATCTGAATAATCAACATTTGCATACCTAACCCTGAATTGTACCCCACATCTTTATAATAAAAAAAGAAAAGAAAAGAAAAAAACGAACACTCCTAATAGAAATTCTATATGCCAATCTCCATTTCAGAGTCTGTTTTCTAAGGATCTTAACAGAATAGAAAAAGTGTATTATAGTATATTTTCTTTTTAAGTAAATCTTCTGCCAAATACATTATATTGTCAAATATTTTATGGGACACTATTGGAATAACTATTATACTTGGAACGCTATTTCACTGAAATACATTTTTGTTCCATTTTACATTTAAGTATTTGTTTATGTATCAAACTGGCTTAATTTGGCAGTCTAATGCTCATTTTAGATATTTGGTACTCTGAAGTCTGATCCTCCTTGGAATTCTTACAATTACCAGGTGATTTGACTTTCTTGATAATTACTTTCTTGATGATTTCTAACTTTGATTCTCAGTCATTCATTAAAAAAAAGTTTTGATTGATTGTTTATATCTCCTAT
Source organism: Tarsius wallacei (assembly GCA_963574415.1). Classification (NCBI taxonomy): domain Eukaryota; kingdom Metazoa; phylum Chordata; class Mammalia; order Primates; family Tarsiidae; genus Tarsius; species Tarsius wallacei. Next base: position 14,513 of record CAUYQG010273223.1, read on the forward strand.
CCCTTATAGAACTATTAAGAAATTACAAATCCAACTTAATTTACATTTTTTGTTTGTTTTTCTGATATATTTAAATCTGTGCCTTTGGCAGATTTACAATACATGCTTTGATTTTTGAAATATGTTAAATTATAAAAATCCCTTTTGGTCTGATATTTCCTATGTCTTAACAATCTTCTCCAGTATATCAAGCTACAATGGCAAGAATAATTTGTTCTTATAAATTATGTGGTAAGAGAATATAGAATTGTATTTTAATGGTTCAACATAAGCAGAAATCAAAGATACAATCTTCTAATATTCTATTATGAAGACTAATTATGTGGAGGTTGGTGAGCAGATGTCTTCTCTTCCCCTTAGCCTCATAACAATAATAATAATAATAATAATAATAATAGTTTTAAGCTTAACATAGGTGATTCAGAAAGCTGCATTCAGAAAGTCATCAAACATTCAGGCCATGCTCAGAGATAACTGCATTTAAACTTCACATAAAAAGCAATCAACTCCTTTCTGCTAATCTTCCTTTAAAGGAGATTCTAAATTTGACATGAAACAATTTTTTTTTTATAAAAAAGTTGTTGATGTTTTGAAAAATGTGGATGTGTTGTTTAGTAAAAGTGTTGCCGAAATTTTTAAACACAGGTCATGATATATTATATTGTTCAAATTGTATTGAATCAGATATTTTTTTGAATTACTATGCTAGGGAAAGAAGTAGAAAAGCAATATAGCCTGTTAACATTTATTTTATACTTTAGTGTTCAATTTCAGGGATCATTTAAAAATCAAATCAAAGAATCAAAGTTTCCTTCTGCATATAAAGTCAAAGAAACTGTCATCCAGAAGCTATATGGTAAAAGATTGCCAAGCTTGACTACATATTTATTCTAAATTTTGATGTGAAAATAAATCAAAATCTCAGTTATTGCATTATATAACATCCAAAGGCTATAATCAGTGATCTAAGACTGATTTTATACAAATAAATAAAATTCCCAGTAGAAAATTTTCAAAAAAATAAAATAAAAAAATCCCATATAAATTAACCAAGAAATTGACAAATTTCTAGTTAATAACTAGTAGTCATTATAAATAAAAGTAAATACTTAAGAGTGATGCCAACAAGAAGGCAAAATAAGAAGTCCTAGCCCTCATCTCCTCACATAACTCTAATAAAACAATTATATTTGGGCCAAAATACCTTTAAGAAACAACACATCTCAAGGATCATCCACCATGACCAGGTGGGCTTCATTCCTCTCCTTCAGGGCTGGTTCAACATTCACAAAACCATAAACCATAATTCAGCACATTAATAGCTGTAAAACAAGAACTACATGATTATATCGCCAGATACAGAAAAACCATTTGACAAAATTCAGCATCCTTTCTTGATAAAAACTCTTGAGCACCTAAGCATAGAAAGAATATTCCTCAAAACAGTAAGAGACATCTGTCATATGCCCAGAGCTAACATTTTGCTCAACTGGCAGAAGCTGGAAGCATTCCCCCTAAAGATGGGAACAAGACAAGTATGCCCACTATTACCCCTCCTGTTCAACACAACATATTGCTGGAAGTTCTAGCCAAAGCAATCAGGCAATAGAAGGAAATCAAGGGTATCCAAATAGGAAAATAATTTAAGCTATCTCTCTTTGCAAATGATACAATTTTGTACCTTGAAAACCAAAGGAGTCTGTCAAAAACCTACTCGCACTGATAAATGACTTTGGTAAAGTCTTGGGTTACAAAAGCAACATGCAATAGTTCTAATTTCTAAGCAAGACATGTATCATACATCTGGCAAAGACTCAGATTTAAATATACTGGAAAAATTAAAAAAATAAATGTAATTTAAATTGAATTTGCAATTCCTTAATAGTTATATAAGGAATAGGAGATATAAATAATCATTTTCAAATATCTCTACTATACAACCACAGAAATATTTACTTCAAAATTTCTTTTTAAATAAATGACTGAGAACCAAATTTAGAAATTATTAAGAAAGTAATTATCAAATTATAATGGCAAGAATAATTTCTTGTTATAAAGTTTGCAGTAAGAAGACATGTAAATTCTATACATCAGTAACAAGCAGGTAGAGAACCAAATAAAAAGCACAATCTCATTCACTAGTCACCAATTAAAAAAAAGAAAAATTTTGGCATCCCCCTAACCAGAGAAGTGAAAGACCTTTACAATGAGAACTAACAAATGCTGCTCAAATAAATCAATGATGATACAAATAAATGGAAAGAACAATACAGATATTCATATGGAAACAGAAAACAGCACAAATAAACAAAAGAATCCTCAGCAAAAAGAACAAAGCTGGAAGTATCACACTTCCAGACGTTAAACCTTACTACAAAGTTACAGGTTACAGTCACCAACACAGACCAATGGAACAAGACAGAGACTCCAGAAGCAAAAAAAAAAGGTCTGTTAACCAACTCATCTTTGACAAAGTCACCAACAAAAATCACTGGGGAAAGGAGACCATATGTGGCAAATGGTGCTAGAAAAACTGACTGACCACATGCAGAAAAATGAAACTGGACCCTACCTATCACTATATACCAAAAAAAAAAAAAAAAACTCTAAATAGATCAAAGGCCTAAACATCCTAAACATAAAATCTTGAACTTAAGAATCCTAGAAGAAAATGTAGAAAACACTCTTTTGCACATTGGAGTAGGCAATTAATTCTTGACCAAGTCCCCAATAGTGAATGCCATGAAAGCTAAGATAGAAAAGTGAGATCTCATCAAACTGAAAACCTCTTGCACGGAAAAAGAAACCATCAAGAGAGTAAAGAAACAGCACACAGAATGGAAAAAAATGCAAATTATGCATCTGACAAAGGCCTAACATCCAGGATCTACAAGGAATGCAAATGAGCAGAAAAGAAAAAATAACCCCATTAAAAAGTGGCAAAGAACATGAACAGACACTTCTTAAAAGATGACGTACAAGTGGTTAACAGACATGTGAAAAAATTCTCAACCTCACTAATCATCAGAGAAATTCAAATCAATACTAGGAGCTACCACCTAACATTGGTAAGTGTGGCTATCATTATAAGTCAAAAAATAATAGAAGCTGTCATGGATACAGAGAAAAAAGAACACTTCTACACTGTTAGTGGATGCAAGGTAGTTCAACCTCTGTGGAAAGCAGTGTAGCTATTCTTAATAGAACTAAAAATTGACCTTCCATATGATCCAGTAATCCCTCTGATAATATACCCAGAGGAACATAAACTATTCTACAAAAAAGAAACCTGCAAACACATGTTTATGCCACACTATTCACAATAGCAAAAACATGGAACCAACCCTACTGCCCATCAAAAGTGGACTAGGTAAAGAAAATGTGGTACATATGCACAATGGATTATTACACAGTCATGAAAAACAACAAAATCATGGGCTTCACGGCATATTGGATGAAGGTATAGACCATCATACTAAGTGAATTGTCACAGAAACAAAGAACTGAATACCATATATTCTCACTCTTAAATGGTCCTTGAGTATTAGTCACATTAGCACAAGGGAGGGATCAGCAGTCACTGGGCAGTGCTAGGGGAAAGAGGGAAGAAGAAGTGTGGGGAACATGTGACAATACAAAGGGTAATTGGGTCATTACCTAGGGGAGTAAGGGCCAGTTGGAAGCCCAAACTTCACCTGTGTGCAACCTACTTATGTAGTTAATCCTCACTTGTACCCCACATGGCTATAATAAAATGAAATAAAATCCAATTAAGAAGTTGCAAAACCCTAAAAGAGGGGAGAAAAAAAGAAAAATCTATTTGATATGGAAAAGAGGAGCAATTTTACCTTATTTGTGTCAACTCTTCCATAAACCACTCCAGCTTAACAACAAGAGAGATGCATTAGACCCATGATTTCTCTCAGGTGGGGGGAAAAAATGAGTGATGCATACATCTGATATCTCCAGGATTAGGCGGTTTTCTCAAGAAACCTATTTTTTTTTTACCTTAATTAGGAGCAGTCAGGGAACAAGTAAATGTAAAATTCCTTGGGGAAACTAATAACAATGAAACAGGTTAGGGCTCTTAGCAGCTTGTGAGGCACTACAATGTGGGAAGAAATTGCACAATTTTTAGATCATATTCAAAAGAAAAAGAAGTAGAGCTATATCCAGCTTTCCATTCTAGGGAACCTCCTTGGAAAATGGGGTTGGATGCTCTCAAATCTTCATGCCATTGTGGCACTGAGAAAAGATGTACAATTTTGAAACTTGTCATTCAGATAGAAGGAAGAGAAGTGAAACTTGCACCCTGCATTTTAGCATTCCAGTGCACTGCCTTAGGAAAAAGGGGAGGCTGGCTTACTTTGGACAGAAGAGTATGATGAGATTGGGAGATGTGATGCAACTCTGAAACTTTCCCACCAAGAAAAAAAGAGGAGCAGAGTGTACATCTCCACAGAAGACATTTGAGAAGCTTCCACAATATCTAGCTAGACTGATTAGTGAAGGATTTTTCTGACTGAAACCAGTTGATAAAGACTGAGAGGTAGCTACTTCTTCAAATGTGTAGACACCAATGCAAAACTGCAAGGAACATCAAAAATCAAGGAAATAAGACAATACCAAAGGAACAAAATATACTTTGAGTAACTAACCCTAAATAAATAAATAGATAAATAAATAACTATGACTTCTCTGACAAAGAATTAAAAATAATCACCTTAAAGAAACTCAGTGAACTACAACTAAACAAAATCAGAAATAAACTTATGAATAAAATGTGAGTATCAAATAAAAGATAGAAACCTTAAAATTGAACCAAACAGAAATTTTCAAGTTCAACAATGCAAATTACTGGACTTAAATTAAGTTAACATCAGACTTGATGAAGCCAAATAAAATATCAGCAAAGTCAAAGACAGGTAATTTAAAATTACTTAGAAGAGCAAAATGAAAAAGTATAAGAAATAATGAAGAGAGATTTGGGATTAATGGGACATAATCAAGTGAGCCTATATATTCAGCATTCCAGAAAGAAAAGACAGAGAGAAATAGCCAGAATCTTATTTTTAAAAAAGAAAGGCCAAAGTTTTCTCAAAGGTGAATAGCAAAATACACATTCAGATTTATAAAGCTCAAATTAGTTCAATTAAAATAAACCAAAAAAATCTACATTAAGACACATTTTAATCAAATTCTGAAATTCAAAAATAAAGAGATAATTTTGAAAGCTCAAATGAAAAAAAATTCACCAAGTGCAAAGATGCTCTCATAAGATTATCAGCAGACTTCTCAGCAGAAACTCTGAAGAACAGAAGAGAATGATCTAATGTATTCAATGTACTGGAAGAAAAAAAATTGTCAACTAAGAATACTATACCCAACAAAATTGTCTTTCAAAAATGAAAGAGAGATAAAGAGTTTTTCAAATAAAAAAAAGCTGAATATATTCATTACTTCTAAACATACACTATAAGAAATGTTTAAAGGAGTCCTTTAAATTGGAGCTAAATGATACGAAACAACAGGATGAAATTATTTAAAGGTGTAAAAATTGCTCATAAAGATAATTATGTAGACAAATGAAGAATACTGTAATGCAGTAATAGTTGCATAATCACTTTAGAGTACAAAATATATTTAAAAAGTAATTACAAAAATGTGTTGTTGGATTTACAATGTAAAAAGGTATATATTTTGACAGTAACAACATAAAAAGTTGAATGGAAAGAAGTAATTTGTACAATTTCCATATGTGAATGAAAATAGTTTGCTATTAATTTAAGCGAAACTGTTATAACTATAAGATGATTTCTGGAAGCTTCATGAAAGCCACAACATAAAAATATATGCAGAATAAATACAGAATGAAAAGAAAACCAGACCCAGAATAGCCAAAGCCATCCTGGGGAAAAAAACAAAACAAAACAAAACAAAAAACTAGAGGAATTACTTTACTTGACTTCAAATTATACTACAAAGCTATAGCAACAAAAACAACATGGTACTGGCATAAGTAAAGACAGACAAATAGAACAGAAAACCAGAAAACCCAGAAATAAGTCTATGCATTTATAGTCAATTCATTTTTGACAAATATGACAAGAATATACACTACAGAAAGGACAGTCTATTCAAAAATCAGATATCCATATGCAGAATAAAACTACATCTGTATTTCTTGCCATATAAAAAATTAAAAAAAAATTAAAGGCTTGAATCAAAGACATTAAAATATAAGCCAATGAATAGAAAATACTGGGGAAAATCTTCAGGACATTTTTGGGGCAAAGATTTTTGGAGTACTACCTCAAAAGCACAGACAACCAAAGCAAAATATGATAGATGGGATTAATCAATCTAAAAAGCTTTGGCAGCACAAAGGAAACAATCAACAAAGTGTAGAGCCAACCTACAGAAAGAGAGAAAAGGGACTAGCAAGCAGAACATGTAAGAAGCTCAAAAAAACTCAATAGAAAAAAAAATCTGATTAAGAATGGGCAAGCAATTAGAATGGACATTTTTCAAAAAAAGACATGCAAATGGCCAGTAGATATGTATAAGAAAATACTCAACAGCACTAATCATCAGGGAAATGAAAATCAAAACGATAGTGAGATATCTCACTCCAGTTCAAATTGATAGAAAATAATAAATGCAGATGTAAATGTGGGAAAAGAAGAACATTCATACCCTCTTGATGAAAATGGAAATCAATATAGCTACTATAAAAAACAATATGAAGTTTTCTCAAAAAACTAAAAATAGTATTACCATACAGTCTAGCAATCACACTGCTGAGTATATACCCAAAAGAAAAAGAACCAGTATAATGAAGAGATATCTGCATTTCTATTTTATTGCAGCACTGTTCACAATAGCCACGATATGAAATCAATCTAAATATCCATAAACAAATTAATAGATAAAGAAAATGTGGTGTATACATATATACAATGGGATATTATTCAGCCATAAAAAAAAAAAAGAAATCTTGTCATTTGAAACAACATGGATGGAGCTGGAAGACATTACGTTAAGTGAAATAAGTCTGGCACACATTGCATTTTATTTCTCATATGTGGGAATATAATTGAGCATATAATCGAGCTCATGTAAATAGAGAGTATAATAATGGTTGCCAGCAGCTGGGAGGGGTAGAAGGGAGGAGAAGATAAGGGGAAGATAGTTAATGGGCACAAAAATACAGTTAGATAAAATGAATAACATATAGTGTTTGGTAATATTATGGTGACTATAGTTAAAAATGGTTGATTGAGTAGTCTAAAATAACTAAAATAGTAGAAATGAAACATTTCTTACTCAACAAAAGGATACAATTTTGAGGTGATGGATTCTCCAATTATCCTAATTTGATCATTGAACATTTTATGCCTGTATCAAAATATCTCATGTACCCTATAAATATATACAGCTATTATATATCCTTAATAATTTTAATAAAGTTTTTATAAAACAAGAAAACACAATAAAAGATCACAAGAGGGAAAAAGAGATGATAAGATACTGCAAACCAGGCAGAAAATAATTCACAAAATGGAAATTGTAAGTTTTTTTCATCAATAATTACCTTAAATTTAAATTGGTTAAACTTAACAATCAACAGACATAGGGTGTTTGAATCAATAATAAAACAAGACCCAAATATATGCTGTCCATAAAAGACTGACTTTAAATTTAAGGAGACATATAGGCTGAACGTGAATGAATGGGAAAAGATATTTTATGCAAATGGTAATGAAATGAGCTCAGGGGTGGTGGAGCTTATATCAGAAAAATATATACTTTAGGTCAAATACTGTCACAAAGACAAGGAAGCACATGATCTAATGATAAACTGATCAAATTATAAGGAAGCTATAATAATTATAGAGATATATATGTACAAAACATCAATTCACTTAAATATATAAAGCAAATTTTAGCAGAACTGAAGAGAGAAACAGACACAATACTAGTAGGAAACTTCCCATTTTCAACAATGATACCTCAGTGAGACAGAACTAATAAGGAAACAGTAAACTTGCACAACTATATAGACTAAATAAACCTAGGAGATATATATAGAACATTAAATTCAAAAGCAGCAGACATTCTTCTCAAGTGCACACAGAGAAGTATTTGGCTATATCACATTAGAACTCAAGACTAGTCTTAACAAATTTAAGATTTATATCATACCCAATCACAATGGTATAAAACTAGAAATCAATAATAGAAGGAAAATGGAAAAACTTATAAATATGTTGAAATTAAACAAGCTTCCAAATAGCTAGTGGATCAACAAAGTCAAAAGAGAAATTAGAAACTTTCTTGAGTCAAATGAAAATAAAAATACAATATACCAAGACTATGGGTTTCAAAAAAAACAGTAATAAGAGGGAGGGTTGTAGTAACAAATACCTATGTTGAAAAAGAAATGTGATCTAGAATAAGCAGCCTAATTGCAAATATCAGTAAATGAAGAAAATAGCAAACTAGGCCCAAAGTTAGCAGAAGGAAGGAAATAAAGATTAGAGGAGAAATAAATAATGTTGAGAATAGAAAAACTAAAAAGAAAAACAAATCAATATTGGTCAATTTTGAAAAGATAAACAAATTAATAAAATTTTAGCTAGACTATGAAAAATACAGAGAAGACAATAAAATCAGAAACAAAGGTGGATAAGTTAAAGATAATGTCATAGATTAATATTATTTAATGGAAGCTGGGCTCGGTGGCACAGCCTGTAATCCCACACTTTGGGAGGCCGAGGTGAGTGAATTGCCTGAGCCTGTGGGTTCCAGACCGCCGGGGCAACTTGGCGAGACCTCATCTCTACAATAAATCAAAAAATTAGCCGGGTGTGGTAGTGCGCGCCTGTAGCTCCAGCTACTTGGAAGGTTGAGGTGGAAGGATCACCGGAGCCCAGCAGGTCGAGGCTGTGGTGGCCAGGAGTGGCCACTGCACTCCAGTCTGGGCGACGGAGTGAGACTCCAACTCAAAGAAAAAAAAAAAATTATTTAGTGGAGATGAAGATTTTTAGAAAATAGAAATTTTCTTATGCTGTTAGTTGTATAACTTGATACAATCTTTGAAATTACAATTTGTTAATATTTGTCATTGAAAATTTGTATTTTATTTTGAGTATAAAAATCTACTTTTAGAAGTTATCTTAAATGTCTTCTCATAAAAACCAAAAAGAATAGTGGCGTTGTACCATTATTTGTATAAAGAACTTATGAAAACACAATCTGAATATACACTTATTTAGCTAATATTACCTAATGTAACAGAGAATCCCCAAAATTTCCATGCTTTAAAACAATAAACATTTATTTCCCTAACACATATATTTGATTGTTTTTTCTCCATAAGCATTAGAGAAATATGTTCCATGTAGTCACATAGAGATCCAGGCTGATGAAAACTCCACCATCTTAAATACTTGGTTTCCACAGAGTTATTTTCAATTGGCGGAAAGGTAAGGAGGAAGTGGAAGTTTGGGGTATAGGAGATATACGAGGCAGGACATCGCCCCAAATATAATTTGTTCCTAGAGTTTGTGTATTTATTCTTACATGTTTAAGCTGTAGTCACCTTTGAAGTACTCTCCATTTGATAAAATACACCTATTGAGAT
>CAUYQG010273234.1:0-19816 GCA_963574415.1 Tarsius wallacei
TAGATTCACAAGGAGAGTTACCATGTATATTAATGTCAGAAACATAAACTGCAAATAACCTTTTTGTATTATAGTCTTTTTAAATTTGGTCACTTGAATGTTTACACATACCATTTCCCTGAATTATAATTAGCAAAAACAGGTAGTTCTAAAATAAAAAAATAAATATTTTATCTGAAAAAAAAAAAAAAAAGAAAACCAGCCACTACATCGTAATCAATGAGTATAGTAGTTCCCCCTTATCCATGGGTTTGCTTTCCGTGGTTTCTGTTACCTGCAGTCAACCAAGATCCAAAAATATTAAGTGAATGGTGTGGAATTTACACTTATTTTGGGAATTTTTCACTTAATATTTAAGATACAGGCAGTGTCTAGTTCTCAATTAATTAAATGAAAGAGAGAGAGGGGAAAAGAGGGAGAGAGAGAGAGAGAGATTATGAGGTTTGAAAAAGTGTTATGAACAGCAAGGAAAAATAGAACCGGGGCAGAAGAGATTTTATTTGAAGTGAAAATGAAACAGAAAAGGTTACAAATTCATGGGGCATGAGTCTGATATGAATGAATGATTCACGTAAAATGATATGAAGTGATTCATGCTAATATGAATAAATTATTGAATAAAAAATAATTGAGAGAGAAGTGACAAATGTGACTAACAGAAATATTCCAACTAACATAAGTAAATGCTCCTCTTCCCTTGAATATAAGCTGATCTTCATTACTCACAAATAATAGAAGATAGAAAGTGGAAAAAAGTGGAAAAACAGTAACTCTGCAGCTAAGAAACCTGGCAAGTGCTACTTTAACCATGTGATTAATGTTAATTTCAGTGGTGATGTCACATGGATCTCAAGTAGCCCCTGATATAATGTGATGTGTTATGAAAAGGACACTTCACCTCTGTGTTGTTTTTCCCAAAAATCCAAACCCTAATTTAATTATGAGAAAAACATCAGGCAAACCCAAGTTGAGAGACATTCTACAAAACCAGTACTTCTCACAACTGTCAAGGCCATGAAGGAAAAAGAAAAACTGAGAAATTGTCACTTATCACGATGACTAAGGAGACATGCTGACAAAATATGATGTGATATACTAGGTGGGTCCTGGAACAGATAAAGAATATTAGTGTAAAAACTAGGGAAATGCAAATGAGGACTAGAGTTTAGTTAATAGCAATGTGCCAGTGTTGGTTTTCTAGTTTTGACAAATGTATCACAGTAACATAAGATGTGAGCTTTAGGGAAAACTGGATGAGGGACTGTGTTGATCTCCTTGGTCTGCCATGACAAATCACCATAAATTTCAAATAACACTATATTCTCTCATAGTTCTGGAGGTCAGAAGTCTGAAATCAGGTATGAGCTGGGCTGCTTCCTTCTGGAGGTTCTAAGGGAAAGTTCTTTCTATGCCTCTGTTCTTGCTTCTGGTGGCTGCCAGCAATCTTTGGTGCTCCTTGGTTTGTAGGTGCTCTGCAATCTCACATGGTCTTCTCCAGGACCTCCTCGAGGATCGTGTCTACATCTTATTCTTTTCAGTTTTTTATGAGGACACCTGTCACTGGATTTAGGGCCCACCTCAGATCCAGGGTGATCTCATTTTGAAATCTTTAATTTCACCTTCAAAGATTCTATTTCCAAATAAGGTCCCATTTGTAGGTACTGAGGCTAAGATTTGGACATACTTTCAGAGCTACCATTCAACGTACTCTAAGGGAAATATCCTGCACAATCTTTGCAACTTTTCTAAAACTAAAAAACTATTCCACAAATAGAAAATTTATTTACAAAGGGGAGGGGTAATGGTTAAGTGGAATCAGTATAATGGAGGTATAGCCTAAGATATTAAAAATAAGCTTTTGACTGGGCATGGTGGCTCACACCTGTTATCCCAGCAATTTGGGAGGCTGAGGTAGGAGGATTACTTAAGCTAAGGAGTTCAAGATCAGCGTAGGCAATATAGTGAGACCTCGTCTCTTTTTTGAAATCTAAAAATGAGCCAGGTGTGGTGGTGTGCTTGGGAGGTTGGGGTGGAGGGATTGTCTGAGCCCAGGAAGTCAAGGCTGCAGTGAGTCATGATGGTGCCACTGTACTCCAGCCTAGGCAACAAAGTGAGACCCCCAACTCAGGAAAAAAAGAAAAAGAAAACAGAAACTTCCTCTGTGACAAAAGGAAAGAAGAGCGTAACAGGATTGATTACAGATGCTGTAGGCATGTAGACAAGATGATAAGATTGCTCATGGCAGAATTCCATTCTGAAATCAGTTATGGATAGGGCATTAAAAGACAGGAGCATTAAAAGAAAGAAAAGAATTTGGAGACATACAGCAAGACTTCTAAAGAAAGAAAAGAGTTTGGAGACACATAACAAGACCTATGAAGAGAGGTGTGCAAGTTTTGGAAAACAGGAAAGAGTGGTTCTCAGAAACAGCCCAGAGCAGCCATGGGGTCCAATAAATGTCATAAACCATGAGAAAGTAACAGTTCCAGTCCAGTGAAGTCATTTATACTAGCAGTCCTCAGCAGCTTAGCCAGAGTAGCAGAAAAAGAGGGTGCTTTGATTGACCAGGGAAGGGATTGGTCAATGGGTTCAGTGATAGATAGGCATGCTGGTAATGAAAAAAAGGAAATGTTTAACCTGTAGATCCAAGCTAGGTGGGAAAGGAACTGAGTGGAGAAAAGATTGTCCTCTCTATTAGTACCAGCCTTCTCAAGCTTGCATGTGTATGAAGCATCTGAGAATTTTGTTAAATTGTAGACTAGGTCTGTGCTGCAGGGTTACAGAATGCATTTTGAGTATCAGGAGATTAGAAAATGCAGGAATTTATTAGACTATCAAAATACAGTCTAAGACACAGAATTATAGAAAGAAATGAAGCTGTAGGAATTCAAGGACTCAGATTTCTGAAATGGATTAATATTAGAGGATGATAAGGCTTAGGGAGTGACCATGGTCACAGTACCTGAAGTCAAATCACAGAGCACATTGTTGGAAGAGTGGTTGGAGTATGAGGTGACACTCCAACTGCCTGGACACACTGAGGCCACACAGGATGAGGACAGTTTGAGTCAAGAAGAAAACTGTTGACCGTGTTTTTAATTATTTAATGCATCTTAAGAGAGTCCTAGAGACTGCTAAAGGGTGATATAGCTTAGGGAATCTGAAAGAGGGGTCGTTTTCTGTTCACGATGCCTGGAGTTCATTATTGAGCCCAGAGACACAAGGAGGTAGAAGAATGAATGGTCCTTGATCAAAGGTTTACAGGGAAGCTTTTCAAATAAACTTTACTAACAGTCTGAATTTACTAATAAATTCTAGTTAAATAAGAAGGGAGTCAACAAAACCAATGACTGTAAGAAAAACTGAGGTGCAGTGGGAACATTGTGGAAAGACATCAACAGAGGAAGATTGGAATGAGACAGTGAGAGTGAAAGAAAATGATTCCCTGTCTTGTGACATGGCCCTTCAGGTGAAGACTGTGAAAGCCAGAATGGAAGAGGAAGAGAGTTGAGAGCCAGAGAGGAGGGCCATAAGTAAAATCAGCATACTCCTAGGATTCAGGAAAAATCACTCGGGAGAGTAACAAAGAAATTATTTCTATAGGAAAGATATAATTCCTAGCTCAGCACCTGTATGTAAACAAGAAACAGCAAGAATATTCTTTAAATGACAACTTTTCAGGACTCAGAAAGATGATATCCGTTCAGTGGCAATGAACTGAGAACTTTACAGTAGGATGATTATAGGTTGTATTTTAAATTCTGATGTATAAAAAGATGGCTTTTTTTTTTTAACCTCACAGGGAAACTATGCTTATCCTAGGTTTGTGGAATGTAGTTTGGGATCCTACACTGACTGACGAGAGTTAACACTAGATGTAATCCAGGATGGCAGATTAGAGAGGAGACCTTTACAGCTCCCCTGCATTCTAATGAGCTGATAGTCATGAAAGATGTAAGCTCCAGACAGTGACATTGTCACTTCAGGCAAGGACAAAAGTCATCTAATTTATATTAATATGAGAAAAGCTTAAGTCTGCCCATTTAAAATGGGAGACTTTAGGCAAACTTTCATTAGCTTCTTTCACTGATAAATGAAATGATGCACGACTGTAAAAGACACACCATTTTTCTATAAATTAGTAGAGATCGAAAATCATCTAATGGTAAATCACCCCTTTTATCAGTAAAAATATTTCTAAACTGGAACAAAAATGTGAATATTTCATTATCATCTTAAAAATCTTACTCTTATCATTTTTGAAGCTATTTACATTATTGTCTATTCTATGAATTAACATTAGAGGAAAATACATTTGTGGGAAGTTGTGAAATTTGGAGATAAAAGTGAAGATACTTGTCTTCTTAAAAATACACATTTGTTTTTAGTGTTTTATTCTTCTTAATTAGTAGTTTTTCCCTATAATACTTATAGTATGATAAATATAGTACTCACTATAATATATCTATATGTACAATATAAATACTTATATTTTTACTATGATATATAATAGTGCATTACATATTTAATGTATATTTATCGTTTAAAACTCTTCAATCCAGTCTCCCTTAACTTTACCATACTCTTTCCTACACAGATTTAAAGACAGAAGATGAAGACTTATATTTAATTATTAAGATAAATCCTACTACATTTTTTTCTTTGTGAATGACAATGCTTTTGCTCTGTTCACGGATTAGAATACAGTGCTACAAGAAGTCTTCTAGAGAATTCAAGATACATTTACATTCCCTGGAATTTCATTGATTGAGCTGGGTAAAAGGAAAATCTACAATTGCTATGCCTTTTAAAGGGTACTAAAATGTAGCCAAGTGTGGTGGCTCATGCCTATAATCCCAGTACTTTGGGAGGCTGAGGCAGGAGGATCACTTGAGGCCAAGAGCTTATCTCTACAAAAAAGAAAAAAAAAATTAGCCGGGTATGTTATAGCCAGGTACAGTCCCAGCTACTTGGGAGGCTTTGGCAGGAGGATCACTTGAACTCAGGAGTTTAAGGCTGCAGTGAGCCATGATTGCACCACTGCACTTCAGCCTGGGTGACAGAGCAAGACTCTAAAAAGGACTAAAACACAACTTGTTTCCTAAACAATGAGGCCTTGATTCTGACGTGTTTATTTAATAATTATTGACCTTTACCATGTCCCAGAAAGGGTGCTAAATATTTGATTTACAAAAAGTATAAAACATAATTTCTATTCTTAAGGAGTTTGCAACTTATTTAAATAACAGAACATATAGGAATTATAAAGATAATTACCACTAAAGTAGCATAGGATTAAATGAAAAGCATTAGTCTCATTTCTATCACTAAACAACCAGACTAGATTTCTTCAAAATAGTTTGTCTCCAGAACCACTACTTTGTCCTTTGTCCCAATTCATTCTAGAATGAATTACTGAGGTCTACTGTTGTTTTCTTGGTTTTTTTGTTGTTGTTGTCGTTTTTGATGTCTTAGTCTTTAACCATTTCTTTTAGTGTCTGGCACAGAGTAGGGGCTCAAGTGATTGAATGAATGAATGAGCGAATCAAGAAATATTGAGAGAAAATGTAAACTGCGTAATATTCCTCACATATTTCTTCTTCATTGAAAACCTGAGACAGTTTAGTTTGAATAAAGATCAAATTAAATCCAAGTTTTCATCTCTGTTTCTTCAAACAGAAACAAAACATTCAACTAAAGTATCCTGGCAAATTTCCTTTAGAAGAGTGCCATTTTCCCCACTTATTATTTGTTTTATCCATACACATATCTGTGGAGTGATGTTAGAACAATTTTCTCTGTGATGTTGTCCTGGATGTTGTCTTCCTCATATTTTTCATTTATTATCTAATTTTTTACAGTAATTATTTTCAAGAACTCTGAAGTCACTTGTAGTGTTCTACATCAATTGATGAGCGACATTACCCTCCAATATTTTCCTCCTTCAATGCAAATTTACTCGTTAATCTCTCTCTGTTCTCAGAAGATGCTGCTCTCTTCCTTGACAATCTCCTTCTAATAATAATGCCATGTTCTAAGCCAATCCTTACTATAAATATTCATTCCTTTTGAGGTTATTTCTACTAATTTAGGAGTATTACTTTTAGTTTTTTTCCCATTTTAACATCATTTTTAATAATACTGATGCTGTAGAGTAGAAAGAATAAATTGTAAAAATTAAATTATAAGAAATATTTGATAGCCCAATTTAGTGATAATTTAACTTGCTGTTTTTCTCCCGTCTACTTGTTCTCAGTTTAAAGCCTGGGTAAATATGCTGTCTATTTCTATGCCTGCCAGAAGGCAGCTACAAAAGTAAATTTCAAGCATCTGAAAAAAGGAAGCAAAAGGCATAATACATATTAATAAATCTGAAAAATATTCAACCAACAGCCTATTATTATTCTTTACATCAAAAGAAAACACAGGAACTGAGACTCAGAAGCGAAAATGAAGGGGAAAAAATATAACAACAGAACTTGGAAATTAGATGAAACATCACAAGGCTGAAAAGGGTTCAAGAAAATAAGTCAAAATATCCAGAAGGAAGTAAAGAAATGAGTATGACAAGAGTTATAAATATGCTATGGTACTTGGCAATTGGTGGCTATACTCACACAGAGTTAACATTATCTTATAATAGATTCTTCTTTACTTTTTTTTTAAGTAATTCCTTTAGACTTCACCTCTTCAATTAAATGCATGAAGTACTTTTAATGTGAATTAACTTAATAACTAGTTATTCATTCAGTCATTCATTAGAAATAAAACTTCCTAAGTGGTAAGAGAATGCAATTGACTTTTAGAAAACTCTATTCCTTGATGATTCCAGTGGATGATCCTCTCTATGAGCAAAAAATAATAACGATCAAAACTAATATATTGTGGGATTTTATAATGTTCCACATTCTTTCCCATTATAAGTTCCAACTATTTCATATTTTTTATCGTTACCTCAGATTTCAGGCAAGATCTAAAGTAGGAGTTACACACAAAATATTACTAGAGAGAATGAGTAAGTTACTACACAATTTGTTACTGGCCTAATACCTACATTACTCCAAAAGGTACACAGGGAGTAATTTCCATAAGAAAAAGACTGTGCCTTGATTCACCCTGTATTCCTCTTACCTGTTACTGAAACAGCACCTGGTACACAGGTATTGAAAGAGTACAAATTAGGATTGGGATAGTTTCACAAAGCCATTCATAAAATTTTCCACTAGTTAGGTATGTCTTCAGTGACATCACCCATATTTTCCATTGTTCATTGTTCAGTATTTTAGGATAGTATATTCACAAAATGAATAGAAAATTTATACAAGGAATATTACACTCATGATATATTCACATAACATGATATTAACATTGAGAAAACAATTTCTCCAAAGATTGTCAGTGACAAAGTTAGTTTAACAGAAGATAGGCTATACCTTAAAGGGTACAAATGGTATGGTAAATTTGCTAATTCATAGCTTGAAAACATGGAAAAATGCAGGGATTTTCCCACCTAATAAGCAATGGAGAAATTTTACAGAATCGGGCAAAAATAACTGATCTGATATTCTATAAAATAAAAATTAAAAAGACAATTTCAACAGACAAGGTAAATCTAATACATAGTATTTAATTGGACATAATTTGAAAGCATTAATTCTAGGACACCTGAATAAAAATAAGAACTGCCTGAAAATGGATTGTCAGATATACAAAGGAAAGCAGAAAAGCTGCAGAGTGTGAGATAGTCAGGGCATGCAAAGCCCCACTAGGACAAGAGACATTTGAAAGAACAAGATGCAAAGAATGCTAGGATAAAGATCAAGTTATAGAAGCAGTTATGAGAAGCAAACCAAAGGAAGTGGATGGTCAGAGCCTGTCTGATATGAGGGAACAAATACACAGGTGAATGCATATATGGTTTAGCTATTTTAGATAATTTTCTACTCTAATGGAGGTGGTAAAAGAACTCTGAAGGTCTTAAACCCAATGCACAGACCTGGGAGAATATTATACAGCCATAAAGAAGGACAAAATTATGGACTTCGCAGCAACTTGGATGGATTTAGAATCTATCATACTTAGTGATCTATCACAGAAACAATAGAACTTAGTACCACATGCTCTCACTCATAAGTGGACCCTGAACATTTATCATAATACTACAAGAAAGGGGGATTGGCAGTAGTGGTGTACTGCCAGGGTGGGGGGTGGCACATAACATCAATAAGGGTCGGCCAGGCTCAGTGGCTCAGCCTGTAATCCCAGTGCTTTGGGAGGCCGAGGTGAGTGGATTGCCTGAGTCTGCGGGTTCGAAACCTGCCTGGGCAACTTGGCGAAACCTCATCTCTAGAATAAATCAAAAAAAAAAAATTAGCCGGGTGTGGTAGGGTGCGCCTGTAGTTCCAGCTACTTGGAAAGCTGAGGCAGAAGGATCACCGGAGGCCAGCAGGTCGAGGCTGCAGTGGCCGGGAGCAGCCACTGCACTCCAGTCTGGGTGACAGAGTGAGACTTCAACTCAAAAAAAAAAAACAACAACAATAAGGGTACCTGATCCTAAATCAGGTGAAGAGAGGTCCAATGAGAGGTCCCAACTTCACCTATGCATTGACCACTTATGTACCTAAATCTGAACTGTACCCCATACCGTTAAAATAAAATTTTTTTAAAAAGAAAGAAAATTCTTTATTGTGGTGGAGATGCAGGATACTTTTTTGCACTGTTAAAGTAGTTGACAAACTACTTTGACAAATCATAAGATGATAAGAGAAAGTTTAAAAATAAATAAATAAATCTAGCATAAAATGTTAGATAAATATCCCTTGGAAGAAAAAAGACATAATAGACAAGGGCTAAGAAAGAATAAAGAAAGGAGAGGAGAGGAGAAGGGAGGGAAATGAAAGAAAGAGGAAAGAAGGGGAGGGAGAGAAGAGAAGAAAGGGGAAGGCAGGGAAAGGGGAAAGGAATAAGAAAGACCCAGAATGCCTTAGCGTTCCCCTCCCGCTTAACCAGAACTTAAATGAGTTTTTTCCTGACTCCCTTTTCTTAGAGCATTTACTTGAGAAAACTTTTTTTTAGTTTGCAGATTATTTTATTATTATTATTATTATTATTATTATTATTATTTAAGATGTGGAATACACTCAGGATCTCAGGATTAGGTACATAAATTGTCATGTACAGGTAAAATTTGGGTCTCCCTTTGGTCCCCTCTTAATTGTAAATTCTTTTTCTGTCCCTTTGAAATGTATATAAATCTTCTTAAAAGTCACTTTTCAGTTTTAAACCCAGGAATATCTTTTTCAAGGGCCTAGGAATTATCCCTTTGACATGTAAGCATCAAGGGAGATAGCACCTTTGTAAAACTATCTCTTGCCACAAAGATCAAAGTTTACTTTTCCTTTGGGTAAAATCAATTGGTAAACACAACCAGTGTATAAAAATCATTTTATCCTTTGTTTCAGTAAAGTTGACCTGAGACTTTCTGGCTTCTCCTTCCCTCGCCTATTGCAATAGCCTTGAATAAAGTCTTCCTCACCTGTTCAACTTTGTTCAATGCAATTTTTGCTTTGGCAGAAGAGGAGAAAGGAGAGGGGAAAAGAGGAGAAAGAATTCTGGGAACTTGATCAGTAATTATTATTTTAAAAATGAGAAATGAGACCTTTCCTAATTGCATGGTTTTAATTAATCATTCAGTAGGTAGTGAAACTACTATTCCACCAAGCATGTTTTACCATGGAAAAATGAATATATCGCCAAACATGAATAATTTATTAATAACTCATTGACCCTGTCCTAGGGCAGGCTTACCCAAGCGGTGTGGAAAATGGAGCCTAGCTGATCTTGGATTCTCAAGAGAAGATGGTGTCTAAATGCTGTGTGCTTCTTTTTACTGATTCACTCCCTGCTTCTTTGAGCTTCCTTTTCATGGGCTTTTTACTATGACGGGCTTCATGTTTAAACTTTTGGTGGGATCCAATCAGAATGGTAATTCTGTAAATCAATCAACAAATAGGATATGCAAATGAAATGATTCTGCAAGCCAGTCAAAATATGTCACACAGGCATCCTACGGGGAGCCTGTAACTTCTGCAGTACTTGATCAATGAGGAACCGGAAGAGGGATTTGTGTTCTAGAGATAAAAGTGCTGGTTCTTCCAGCTTCGGTGCACCTGCTCAACCAAGAGACACCCGTTCTTGCAAGAACAATATTAAAAGAGCTGCTTCACTCCACCAATTTCTGAGTATCTGCATTGTTCTTTAATGACGAAGCTGAGAAGGGTCAATTCCATCTCCCACAGACACATTTGGCATGCAAAGCAACACAGGCTGGTTATAAGAAAGAAATTATGACAGAAGAGAATAGGTATAAGAGCCTATAGCCACTGACTCAGGTGGCTCTGAGGCTGGCCATGCATAGCTGACCACTAAAGATGACTACACTAAGTAGACTCACACTTGGTCCACAGGCACTGTACTCCAGACCAACAAACGGAGTATTGCAGCAGAAATGCGGAGTTGAAGTTTAGCAGCTTTCGAGAGTACTTTTAATAGTACTCAAACATGGGTTGAAGTTTAGCAGATTTTGAGAGTACTTTTAGTAGTCAGAGGATAGAGCACTGAGCGGATCCTCCTATGAGAAGGACTTGGCAAGGGCTCAGGAGAACCAACCAGAGAAAGAAAAGCTAAATACCAGTCAATCAGTTAGGTGGCCTGAGCAATGCCATGGGGTAAAACCTGCAGCTCAGTGGGCACAAAAGTGCTCATGGCTTGCTTTGGGTATCCTTGTATTTTGATTCTGTTAGCAAAACTAATTCCAGATTCCAAAGGCTAGTGGGCATAGACTACAAGTACACAATACAGTAACCATGGTCTCAGGTGCTGGGAAACAGGGATGGGAAAAGATGATGGGTCGATGAAATTGGCTAAGCCTTCAGGTGTGGAGAATCAGGGGTTATAATTTGAAAGGGCTGGGAAGGACGGGGCACTTAAACTGTCTTCATCCTTATTCCAAGATGCTGGGCTCTGTTCTTATGAGCTTATAAGAACTTTTGAGAACTCCTGCTACTTTCCTCTCCAGGGGCAAGCATGGATATTTATTTAAGGGTGTGATACACTAAACTTTTTCATCAACTCACAAAATGTGAACCTTTCCCAGAGAGCAGAACAGCACACTCCTATTGTCTTTCATTTCCAAGTGCCAGAGGGGATTGCTTTTAATAAATACTTTTACACTACACTTCAGTCGAATTGCTATCGTGTGAAAACAGGCCTGAGGAGAATAACACATTGCCAAATTCCCTCCAGCAAGTGCAAAATAATACTGTAGGTTCTGGCAGAGAAATAAAATGGAAATCTGATTACTTTGTTTTATTCTGTATGGAGATAATGTGTGAGCACATTTAAATACATAATTCAGCGTATTTCAGCTATGGCCCTAGATGATGATTTAATGTCAGCCTTACACTAACCTTGTAACATGAGAGTTGCATTTAGAGCTGACAACTAAAAAGAGAGTTGATGAAATTACACTTTATTTTATTTTCTGCAGAGCTAAGCAGACCTGTTTATTCCATTCTCAATGCCAACTACCACCATAAATTTGAGAAAACTAAGTCTACCCAGAGAAGGCCATACATGTTAATAAAGCTGAAAAAAGTATCTGCTTACCACATTGGGACAGATTCCTCCCAGGAATAAAACATAAATAAAATGTAGAGATTATTTTTATTGATCAATTTATAGAAAGTGATTTAACGTCCAAGTAGATTTATAGTAACTTACCTTTTAATTATCTAAAATGTACAATTGTAGTAGAGATCTGTAAATAGCTACTTTTGAAGAAACACAGAATGTTTTTAGGAACATGCAGTGTAGGGATATTTTGTATAAATGGTTAAAGAGCTTAGGAGGTCACTACTAAGATATCAGGTAGAGAATATTAATATTCTTCAGTAATATTGTAGAATAACTGAATATCTTATGCTGGGAAATGGTTTTACTGGTAACAACTATAAGCTAATAATTTTAAAAATTGATTCCTTCCATTTTACATATTTTGCTTACCTGTTTGGCAACAAGTATAGGCTAGCTCAGGAAATTGAAACATTGACTATGTTTAATTCTAACACTAATTTTCAGGCCACAGATATAGAAGATGATATATTATAAGTAAGCTTCCAGAATTCCATGAACTGGTATAATTATATATTTCATAATGCCTATGTAAAGTAGTATTCATATCTGAAGGCAGTGTCTTTTCAAAGGTCAGTACTATAACGGCTACTTTTGTGACTTAGGGACTAGAAGACAATTATATCTCCTTCCACAACACAGGAGAGAATTAAAAAATGGAAATTTTAGGGGTCCACACAGTCTAGCTATTTTTACTTCTTTTCCTGAATAATAATTTACCATGAAAATTCATGCATAAATAAATTATGAACACATATAGCAATATGGGAGAACCAAATCGAATTTTACTAGGTCCTTAAAGAATTATGAATAACAGGATATATTCTCAGTTAGTATCAATTTTCTGCTCACTTTCTGCTAATAACAAGTAAAACAGAGGCTCTGTCTTAAAGCAAGTTATCTTGCCATTATCAACTTTTGAGTGCCAAAACCTTCATTTTGCTGATTATATTACTTCCTTTGGTTTAAAGTCTAGACCTTAGCAGTATCTGTCTATTTATGTTTAATTAATAAATTATAGCCTTTCTTGTTCCAAAACAAAAGTATTTAAAGCAGCACTCTTCATCATGGTGCTGCCTATAGGTATCTATTTGAATTCACTTAATTCCAGTTTGTAATCTACAAGACTCTCTAGCTTAATTGCTACTGTTGCTACTGTTTCTGCTATTCTGCTACCACTACTTATCATGTTGCTTCTCTCTTCTCTTTATAATTACACAAGCTGAACTGAATTGCCAAAGGGGCTGGGAAATTACTATCTCTGGTTGGGATTTTTCTTCTTTTTTTGAGCCAGCATCTCACAATGTTGCTAAGGCTGAAACAATCATAGCACACTGCAGCCTTGAACTCGTGAGCTCAAATGATCTTCTTGCCTCAGCCTACCAAGTAGCTGGAACTACTGGCGTGCACCACCACACCCAGCTGACTGGGAAACTCTGATTATTTAATCCGATACATGTGGTGCCTTGAATAGTTTGGCTTTGATTTTTACTTTGGCTGAGGGAATTTCATGGTACATATCCCACATGTTCAGTCTGCACTAATCTCTTAATCCACTTAGGTTCTCTTTTCATGGCCAGGGTCTCTTTAGGCCCCCAGGGAAATGGGTATGTACCAGTAAAGTCATCACTGACCTTGTCAATAAATGTTCTCACTAGTCACTTCTACCCTTCTCCAGAGGACACTGGCTTTATTATTAGTGATCTTGATGGTCACATTTTCTTGACTGCCACCTTGGCTATGGAGAAATTCTCACACTAAATATTCTGGACCCATCCTGTGTCCACTCCTGATCCAAGTCTTATAGTTCTCTTTTATTCTTTCACTTCTCACAATGAGCAAAACATTCTGGAATTTGAAGCTTAAAACTGCCTAATGTACAAAACCTGCAATTCACATGCAAACTACCACCATATTGTTTCAAAGCTCTTCTCAGCATTTTAAACCTGCTCTTCTTTCATAAGGATTATGCCCCCAAATTGAGACTAAATGATATCAAACAAGTTGCCTAATCCAGTATTTTCATTTGCCACAACTCTTGAAAATTGCCTTCATTTTACCTGCCATTCTCTGAAATCTGTGTATAAGCCACGTAGTAGCACGTCTCATTCTGCTGGAATCCATCTGGATTCATGTGTACCTCATATCTCAACGCAACTAGGATTTTCAAAGAAACAGAAAGTTAAAAATCAGTAGTCACAATTTACAGAAAAAAAGTACAGTGAGCCAGTAAACATTGGAAAAGCTGCTCAATGCCTCTCATGACATATGTAAATTAATGCTTTAACTATCAGATTCATTAAAAATTAAAATATTCTATAATATACAGTCAGTTTCATTTACACTTAGAATTGGAAGAACCTCATCTTTAAGAAGATGATGTCAAAATATTCGTCTTTATAAATTATGACAAGGCTGTGCCTCATTTTACTCAACTGAAAATGGGGATAATAATACCTACTTATAGTATAAGGTAAGAAATAAACTAATGTTATCAATGTAATTAGAAATGTGTTTGACACAAAGAAAGCTGTACATTAGTGTTACCTATTATAGTATCATTATTGTCAACGTTTAAAATGAGCAGACCTCTGACTTGCTTTATAGAATAAATTTATCATAGAAACAAAGGCAGCTGTAGACTTTTTGAGGCCAGAAACTTATGTAACTTGGGAGGCCTTCTTTTTAAAAAGTATACAGCAGTGTTCTTAAATATAGAACTGCATTTAGCTCAATTTACTGTATTAAATAAACTGTACACCAAACTGTACCTTTAAAGGTGGTTAAGATAGTAATTTTATATTTATTTTGTCATAATAAAAAAAAAAGTCCAGTTGGGAGGACATCAGAGAGCTCGCTCACCATCCTTACAGGCACACAAAAGAGGTCATGTGCGCACAAAGCAAGATGGCAGCTGCCCACAAGGCAAGAAAAGCCCTCAGAAGAAAACCTACCTTGCCAACACCTTGATCTTGGACTTCCCAAAATGTAAGAAATAAATTTCTGTTGTTTAAGCAAAAGAATCTGTATAATGGGAAATAAATTCAAGCATATTAGAGGAGTTTTAGAAATCATATCTTTTGTTTTAAAATAGATTTAGGAAATTTATCAGAAATTCTCATGTAGAAATGCCTTCTAGTTGAATCCTGGTTTCCCTTTCTACCAAAAATAATCCACAGTGTTGAACTTTGAGCTCTCAGAGTTCAGAGCACTCGTGCAAGTGAGGGGTCCTGAAGACTTAGCTTTATTATACTCACAAGAAATTCACCTCTAACATGAAAAATGCTCACAAGTGTGAATAAGGATATCATTAAAGGTTGTCCGCTGCAGCATGTCTTGTACTAGCAAACACAGGAAAAATGAATACCTACTAATAGATACAAAGCATGATAGTCAAAAGAATATACACTCTGAGGGCTGTCTGCCTTTGTTGCTGTCTACCTTTAGGCAAATTACTTAACCTCTCTGTTCTTCTGTTTCATTATCTACAAAATAGGATAATCTTTATAATAGTCTTTATGTCATCAGGCTTTTATGAAAAGTTAATAGGTTGATAATTATAAAGCACAGTGCCTGGCACATGGTAAGTACTATTTAAATATAAAATAAATAAACATAGATCTGGAAACTAAGTCCATACATTTATAAAATAGAATATAATAAGACAATAAAAAAGAAGATAAATTTATATTAAAAGTTAATATTGATATTAAATGCTATTATATAAAAAAAGGAAATTGCAAAACAGCAATATGTAATACCAAATATGTGGAGAGAGGAAGAAAGCTTGCTTTTACACTACTTCTAGGCAGGATGGTTCAATATAACACTATTTAGAGAGATTATTTTTGTCTACTTTGGCAGAAAATATACAAATGATTCATTACAGTACACTGTTTATATTCATGAATATTTAAAAACAAATAATCCCATAGTTGTTTACTTGCCTTATCTACCACCCATAGAGGATGGGGTCTACGTCCCCCTCCTTGAATCTGCGCTCTGTTACTGTTTCACCAGTAGAATAAGGGAAAAGTGATACTGGACCGGTTTCCTGGCCCAGTCCACAACAAACTGGTGGTTTCCACTTTCTGCCTCTACAGATACTCACTGTTGAACCCAGCTTCTGTTCTGAGGAGACCTGGACATACTGAAAAGACCATCTACAAGTGTTCTGGCTAATAGTCCTGGCTGAAGCCCAGTCAACAAACAGCACCAACTATCAGACATGCAAGCTAATGTGCTACTAGTTGACATCTGCTCCCGCTTTCCAGTCTTTCCTCATGGATCAGAGACAAGCCACCGCACTTGGCTCAGGCCAAATTCCTGACACCAGAGGTTGTGAGCAACTGGTTATTTGATTCCATTATGATTTGTTATACAATAGATAACTGGAATACGTGTATATTTTCCCATGATCCTGAGCATTTTGTACGCCCTCAACTAATAACAGTAACCTCTTTTTTTTTTTTTTTTTTTTGAGTTTTTTTACTCTCTCGCCCAGGCTGGAGTGCAGTGGCATGCTCACAGCCACCCCAGAGTCAACCTGCTGGGCTCAGGTGATCCTTCTGCCTCAGCCTTCCAAGTAGAAACTACAGGCGCATGCTACTGGCTAATTTTTTTATTTATTGTAGAGATGAAGTCTCGCCAAGTTGCCCAGGCTGGTCTCAAACCCGTGGACTCAGGCAATCCTCTCACCTCACCCTTCCGAAGTGCTGGGATTATAGGCATGAGCCACGGAGCCTGACCTGAAAGTATCTTCTTAGCAGACAATACTATATACTTCCAGTCAGTTAGGCCTATAGCTATAAATTGAGTTTTGTGTCTTCCCTTGTTTGCTATAAGATGACCTGCTTTTCTGCTATTTATTTACATGTCAGTCAGCAAATTAAATCCATAATAATTGTTGAAGGTTTGTTAGTAACAGTGCTAGACCTGCACAAAAAGAAAAGTTCTCGCTTTTTAAAATGCAAGTTTGAGGATGTTTAAAGGGTTTTTAAGACAATGATAAAAGAAGTTAAGGAAGGCCTCACCCAGTAATTGAGAACTAATGGAAGTGCTTTGACATTATGAAGGACATACTTAACATCACTGCAAGTCGGTTCGATGTTTGTGGGTTATTGTTAAGCTGACTTAACATCACTGCATCTGGAAGGATTGAGCAACAATTTCATGAAATCATTGGAAAGCTAAAAGAAATTCTGGCCAGGGGGCATGACATGACTCGGAGATTAAATGAACATGGAAAAGTGATTTCTTATGTATGGCCCATGAAATGTCCCTCCATGTAGATGATGCTTCACATTTTGTTTGTGCTGATTCACATAGAATTCTCCCTTCCTGGAAACCTAGCCCACTGTCAAAAAATACACAGTTCTGTGTGTGTGAGTACTTGAGTGTATATGTTTTCTCATGTGTACTTTAATATGCATTGAAAATGCCTGGAAACATGTGTAAGAAATTCTAAATAATAGTTAATAATGGCTCATTCTGGAGAGCTGGGAAGCAGGACTTGGGAAGCAGATGGTCTGTGGGAAGGGTAGAGAAACATTACTTTTTAATTTCATTTTCTTACAAGTAGAATGTATTGCTTATATAATTTAAATTTTAAAAATCAATTTTAAATAAGTGAGTCCAATTAGACGCATGGGTTTATAACTTCCCTTCTTGGCTTTCTGGCAGATAACATGGCAGAGTGTTTTGTCCTGGCAGGCTTTCCTTTATTCCCTTTCTAAAAATGACAGTACTGGATAGTGGGTTGTGTGCATGCATTTTTAAGATGGAATGGTTATGAAATGTCAAACCTTTTCACTTTTCATTTGTATTATTTAGCTCCAAAGATTTCCATGTTCTAAAAAATAAGATAAATTTCTCTTCTGAGTTTATGTACCTTGGATGTGTTTTAAGTATACAGTAGTTGTTTGTGAAGTCTGTATCTAAAGGTGGACATCAAAACTGTATTTGTGATCATCATTTTTTTTTTCATGCTATCTCAGAACAATCCCAGGAAATGTTCTTTCATGATCAAAGCAAATCACTGCCTGTAAAAATGCACTATTTTCAGTTAACTCTGCCACCAACAAGTGCCAAATGCATTTGAAGAAAAAGTGTTTCACACTTTGTTAGGTATAGCACTAAAAAGTAGCCGTGAGATCACCAAGACAAACTACACACAAAAAAAACATGTGGGCCAACTATGCATGTTTATTCAGGGCAAAGCCACCATCAGTGAGCAGAGCTGAGCTTTATATATCTCACAACATGCCCTAGAGAATAACGGAGACTCTGAAAAGACAGAAGGAAAATATGTATGGTTTCCAACTGTCAAAACAGGCAGTTGGGCAGCTATATTAATCACAATTTAAGAGCCTTGTAACATATTCTATTTCAATGGTATTCCATTTTTCCTTCTGTGCAAATAGAGTCCCTATAAGAAAATAGACAATGTGCACTTGAACTCACTTTGTCACTTTGCTCCTTCTCAGTAGATAAGAATTCCTGATTAAGAAAATCACAAACTAATGTAAACTAGTAAAACCTCTGTGGAAAACAGTTTGATGATTCCCAAAAGATCTAAAAATCTACCTTCCATAAGACCCCACAATCACCCTTTTGGGAATATACCACAGGAACACAAATCACTCTACAAAAAAGATACCGGCAAATGCATGTTTATTGCAGCACTATTCACAATAGCAAAAACATGGAACCAATCATACTGCCCAGCGAAAGAAGACTGGATAAAAAAATGTGATACGTATACATGATGGAATATTACACAGCCATAAAGAAGGTCAAAATTATGAACTTCACAGCAACTTGAATGGATTTAGTGTCTATAATACTGAATGATCTATCACAGAAACAAAGAACTGAGTACCACATGTTCTCACTCATAAGCAGACCCTGAACAATTATCACAATACTATAAGAAAGGGATTGGCAGCAGTGGGAAACTGCCAGGGAAGGGATGGGGGACACACCTCATCAATAAGGGTACCTGATCTCAAACCAGGTGAAGTGGGGACCAATGTGAGGCCCAAACTTTACCTTCCCAATGACCATTTGTATACCTAACCCTCAATTGGACCCCACAACTTTAAAATAAAAAAAGAAAGCCACAAACTATACAGGAAGGAAACGGTATAAATGCAAACTCATAGAGAAGCTTATGTTTAGAAAACGACAGTAATGGCAGAACAGTCTCTTCCCTTCTACTTTTCCCACCTGAATTAATTATTACTAAGAAGGCACAGTTTGATTATTGGAACAATGAGGGAGGGAAAAGGGAAACATATTTTACCTACTTTATAATTGTTATATAGTTACTACTAATTATGGCTCAAAACAATCACCTTTCATTCGCCATAGGCAACTTGTTCCTGTTACTATGCCGTGAGAGCAACAATTTTTGAAGTGGAATTTGGGGAAAAGATTTTAAACTCCTATTTATTTCATTCCAGAAATTAAAAAAAATACAGATTTACTAATATTTACTGTTGAAATATGTCAGAGAGCCACATGTCACATATGCCATGTACAGGAATATTGAGAAAGAGGCAGGACTTCCCCCAATTCACACTGTTCACTGGTTCCTCAGCTTTAAACATATTACAGTGAATTGTAGATTGTGTATGGCTAATTAAATAAATATAGAGATTGTGTTTATACTAAACTAAATCTTCTCAAAGTTGTCAAAGGGATTTACAAAAATCTATGCAGAGAAACACAGATTGAAAATAAAACTAATGATGCAAGTTCAAGCAGAAAAAAAAAACTGGCAGAGTAAACCCTTCCATTTTTAGTGTGAGTTATTTGTCATGTTGTAAATAAAAATGGCAATAATCTAATCATAAGTGGCCCTATGACAGTCCCCCAAATCTGAAGTGATCAAAAGGCTTCCATCTACTTTCTCTAATGATAAACTTCTTTCTAAGTGTATATTGTTTCTTAAGATATTAACTAGCCCAGCACTTTGGGAGACCGAGGTGAGAGGATCGCCTGAGTTCGAGACCATCCTGGGCAACTTGCTGAGACCCCATCTCTACAATAAATAAAAAAATTAGCTGGGCATGGTGGTGCACGCCTAGTCCCAGCTACTTGGAAGGCTGAGATGGAAGGATCA
>CAUYQG010273237.1:0-30785 GCA_963574415.1 Tarsius wallacei
GAACCACAGACACGCACCACCACACATAGATAATTTTTTTATTTATTGTAGAGACGAGGTCATGTCAACTTGCCCAGGCTGGTCTCAAACTCCTGGACTCAGGCAATCCTCTTGCCTCTGCCTTCCAAAGTGCCAGGATTGCAGGCGTCAGCCATAGCACCCGGCTGGTTATTGTTTTAATGACCTGTCCTTTTTTATGTTTTGGGGGCAAATACCTCAAGATACAAATGCATCATGTTCAGTATTAAGATTCTGTTGTTTATATGAGAAATCACAGTCTTTCCAAGAAAAGGGACTTCACGTCTTTTTTGGCGCAGGCAAATATAGCTAAGAACACATTCTGACTAGGACTAGACCAACCCAACTTTTAGAGTAAGGGAGGTTAAGAAAGGAACAAAATGCAAACTGGCAGTTTTGATCCATGTTTAATGAAAAAGAAGTTACATGAATAGAAATGGACACATAACAAAGAGATTGATTTGGGAAAAGATGATGATAACTAGAACAAGGGAAAATCATTTTAATTCTGAATTTAATCACATGTTCCTATAAGTTATTGCTGATCTAGAGCATTTTCTTAAATCAAGAACAAAGTAATAGTTGTAATTTCACTCATGTTTTCATGGGAACTCACCCAAGTAATTCCAAATAATGTTTCCACGTCCCCCGATCCCCCAGAACACACACAGGCAAAGGCAGGGTTGTTTACCAGGAGGTAATGTGGCATCATGAAAATGCAGCCTTATCTGTTTTTTATTACAACAGCAAGTTAGCACTGGCAAGTGTGCTTTGTGCACAAACATGATTTCTGCTAATATTTTCATGAGGAAGCTTTTATGATATGCCACCATTTATTCTTAGTACAATCAATCATTGAGGGATTAAATCTGACTCGGGTAAGCCTAAATATATGCAGAGAAGTTTGATGGTTTAGATCTGAGCACATTTGAAATATTAAAGGCCTGAAACTTAAAAATACACAAGATGTGGAAGTACAGTGAGCATCTTACTGGTCTGTTGCATGACTTAACTCTACACAGCTCATGATTCTTGGCGAGTCAGTCGATGTTCTATTTTTATCATTTTCTACCCTGCTGTGCAGCATAATCACATCTTCCTAAAAAATAAAAGTATACATATCCTTGGAAAGAAATTCTAATCTCCAGAAA
Source organism: Tarsius wallacei (assembly GCA_963574415.1). Taxonomy (NCBI): domain Eukaryota; kingdom Metazoa; phylum Chordata; class Mammalia; order Primates; family Tarsiidae; genus Tarsius; species Tarsius wallacei. Next base: position 1,170 of record CAUYQG010273237.1, read on the forward strand.
CATATACTAATAATAGTTTCACATTAATGATCTCACTTAAAATATTTCTTTCTCTCGAACTAGAAGCTGGCAAGCATTAAACTCATTATAGACGTTTGCCTTGTGGGTCATACAGAGAAGCATTAGATCTGATTCACTATTCTTTTAAAATAGAAATCTTTTGGCTAGTGCAAAACAGTCACCCACCTCTTACACACACATTGAATAATTTAAAGTTAGGATGAGCCCTGCCTCTTCTGATACTGTATTCTGAGTTTTTCCAGTTGTTCCACACATTGGGACTGAGCCAACTTCAATGTTCGATTCTCCTCCGTCAGAGCCTCGAATTCCCGGACAAGCTGAGCTGCGTCCACCTTCTCCTTTTCTGCCTGGTCCAGCTTGGCAATGAGCTCCTTTCTGAAGGTTCGGGGCACAGGGCAGGAAAAAGCACAGAATTCAATGCAAACAATTAAATTATTCAGTAATAGCATGATGGAAACAAAATGTTTCATTCTGCTCTTCTCAATTTTTACTCTTTTCTACCTGCCTCCAATGACTTACTTTTATTTTTCCAGTTTTTGTGAGTACTGGATCTATTTATTTTATCCTAGAACTGCTACTAGACATATCCAAAAATACTAAACATATACAAAAAACCCCTTAGGTCTTTCGATAGTCCAAAAGGGTGATCTTTTTAAGAGTACAAGAAATTATAAAAATTATAACTAATTTAGGAAAAAAAATCATTTTATAATTTTTCATAATTATGAACTTATAATGTCTTGTCCTCTACTGAGTCTTCATCCTCCATATTCAGCTGTTATCTCCCTTTGTTTTCTTTATTTGAGTTTAACAAATCTTCACCAGGCTTCTCTGAGCTACAGATTCCCACCTCCATCCTCATGGATATTATTTCCATGTATTTCCCTAATCCTTACATGTATATTGCAGCACTAATTACCAAAATGTGTCTACATTTGGTGGTGGTCTGGCTCTAGAATTGAGGAAGTAGGCTGAGGGTACTGGAGGAAACCCGTAGTGACCATTCAGTTCACAGTAAATATTTGTAAATAATTTATTGATGTAAATACATATAATAAGGAGCTAAAGATCTGCAGTTCATGTTTAGGTTTAATAAACATGACAGCACTAAAGGACTCTAGGTCTGCTGCCCTTACAGTGGTCAGTTCATCCTAACCTAGACTAAACCTGTCTGAATTCCCCTTTGTCTCACATTCTTCCTCCTCTGTAGGGCAAAAAGCAGTTGGCAAATGTTCTTCAGATACATCGTTTTCAAGAAGGGTTTCCTAAATGAAAGACTTTGTACTGCTGGTGTTAATGTTAGATAATTGTAGATCATTCCTAGGCAAAGTTTCATTTAAGACTTTCTAATTAAGTTAAACAAATATGTATTTTTAAATATAAACCAACTCAGTAAAACTGTAATTTCAGAGCTCTTGTGCCCTAAGAGTAAGCTAATGAAAAAAAAAAAACTCTATGTAAAGATGATTTAAAGAAAAGTATTGAGTAAATAATAGCACAGATATGGAATAATTCATGGAGTTGTACCCAAATGACCAAAGCTTGGGATACATTGCCACCAATCTCAGTCTCAAGCCCTCTCCTCAGCCCCACACCTCCCCTGACCCCACAAAGCCCCCAAGGCTCTGTGGGAGTGTTCTCAGGGAACAGTTTTGAACCCCTGATCTAAAGTAGTAACGCCCTTGCCTCAGTGTGTAAACATGCAAATATTGTCCTTCTAACATTCATTCATTTATCTCTACTGTTGGTCACATTTCTAAAAGCCTCTTATCTTCCTTCTTTCACTGATCAGATACTGATCTGATCCTGCATAATATGAAGAGAAGAAGAAAGGAAAGTGTATATTCCTGGACAGCAATAACATTCACATTTATATTGAAAATAAACCCATAGCTGTCGGGACCAAGGAGGTTTTCCCCATCAAAAATACAACCTCTAATGTTCCAATAATCCAAAGCTAGAAAATCTCATTCAGTTAAGTCTCCAAACATTTTTGATTATACAACACTATTAGTTTATCTAAAAACCAAACTTTGAACACAAATCCAAATGATTTCTATATTTGTCTGAATATTCATTCATAAATTATATACAAGTTAATACATTATGTATATTATAAAGCATATCCAAACATAGATATGTAACAGGATAAGATTGGACACTAAAGCTAGCTGGTGAAAGTCTGATGAGGAACAAGATATTTACATAAGCTCAAAGTGTATCCCTGCAAGTTAATTAATTACAAAGGGGAGAAGTGTGGAGAAAACTGAAAGACCACTTTAACCAAATGACCAAAGTTGATACTGCCAATGATTCAATAAATTGATATCATATACACCACAAAGGACACCACATCATTTCTGTGATATTCTTGCCCAAAAAAATGCATAACCTAAATTAATCATACAGACAACATCAAATTCTACAAAAAATTGCTAGTCTGTATCTTCAAAAATGTTAAGAGCTGTTCCATATTTAAATAAACCAAAGAGAAATGACACCTAAATGCAATGTAAAATTCTGGACTGAAAAAAATAGCTTTGAGGAAAATTACTGTAAAATTGATGCAATTTGAATATGGACTGTGAACTAAATTATAGTACTATATTAATGCTAAATTTCTTTATTTTAATTATTATACCATAGCTAAATTAGAGAATGTGCTTGTTCTTAGAAAATACCCATTGAAGTTTTTAGGGCAATGGATGCATACATACATATGGATATGTATATTTATACACACATATATACACATATGCATGTACATACATTAGTGTTAACATTAGTATTTGTAGATCATTCCTAGGCAAAGTTCCATTTAAGATATATATAATATGTGTACATATATGTATGTGTGTGTATGTGTGTGTGTGTGTGTGTATCAGAGAGAGAGGAAGAAAGAAAATTCCAATAGTGTTGTGGGAGGAAGCATAAGACACAACTGGGAAATTTTTATTTATCTATTTATTTATTTACTTTTAATTTTTTTATTTTAAAGATGTGAGGTACAATTCAGGGTTAGGTATGCAAATGTTCATTATGCAGGTACCCTTGTTGATGAAGTGGGAAATTTTTAATAACTAGTGAATCCAGTAAAAGATACATGAGAATTATTTATACTACTTTTGCATCTTTTCTTTAAGTTTGAAAACTATCAAAATAAAGTTATTATGGGAAAAGGACAAAAAGTAAATCAAAATAGAAGTTTTAGCATTTTTTTCCTGAATCCAGTGGCCAACTTTGTGTATCCAATTTGGTGTCCACTGAGCAAAACAAGGCATTGGAGAGAAAGTGCCCAATCAGGGAAAAATGGAAGATAATCTGGATCACTGATATAATTTACACAAAGTTTTGGGGAGGTTCTTACTGATCTTTTGTTCTTCATGGTGTCTAGAACAGAATAGTCTCCTAGTAAATACTTGCCAAATGAATAATTGAAGAAAAAGATTGCTCAGAGATAAATACAGTAATTTATATTTTAAAGATGAGGAAACAGAAACTCACAGTGCTGTATTTAATTGAAAAAGTCAGCTGGGCATGGTGGCTCACGCCTGTAATTCCAACACTTCAGGAGGTAGAGGCAAGAGGATTGCCTGAGCCCAATGGTTCAAGACCAGTTTGGGCAACTTGGCAAGACCTCGTCTCTACAATAAATCAAAAAACTTAGCCAGGTATGGTGACACGTGCCTGTGGGTCCATCTACTTGGAAGGCTGAGGCAGAAGGCTCACCTGAGCCCAGCCAGTCAAGACAGTGGTGGCCATGAGTGTGAGACTCTGACTCAAAAAAAGAGAAAAGAAAAAGTCACACAGCTAATAAGAGCCAGAAATCAAGCCTATCTTGCTGATTAAATGTTTAGAGCTTTGTGCTCCTAAGCATAGTTTAAGCTGTAAATATCAATAATTAAATATTGATTAGTAAAATTTCTCCTGTAACTATCTTAAAGAAATTAATGAATAAAACCTTTGTAAGAAAAGAGATACACTCTAAATCCTGTAGCCATTAGATCATACATTCCTGTTCTATTTTTTCCTTTCAAATTACTTGTATCATATAAATAATTTAGGTGGAAATAGAGTTTCACTTTCAAATTGTGGTCTGGGAGTTGGTAGTACTGAGAATAACAATGGCTATTTTCCTGGTTTCATATCCAACCTCATTTAAAACTCCTGAAGTTATCTGTCATTAGTTATGACTGGTAGAGATAATAAATCACAAAATCACGGATTTTACAACTAAAAAGAATGGTCAAAATTGTCTAGTCCAATCTTCTTGCATTGGAGGAAGTCAATTCAGAAGACTCCATTGATAGGTTTCTAAATTAGTTTCATGTATTTGATAGGCAATTATACAGATATTCAATGAAGACTGTCAAAGCGTCTATTGCTTCCTCTCTCAACCTATTTATACCAACATATTAATGTGCATCCATTAGCAATTTATAATTAAGTTCTGGGTACCCCAAGCTACAGAAACAATCTTATAAATAGATGATCTAAAGAACAAATCAATATTTATAATTGGCTAGAATGTAGTCCTTCCTTTGATTTCTTGGTTGTCATTTCTATCATTCCCTTCAGTGTAATGTGTTAAGCAGGTAGAAGATCATAGTTACAGAAATCTTACTTCTAAAGTCAAGAGCTTATAACACAGCTTTCCACATGATACACTTCAACAACCTAAAGGTCATACCTTGGGGTCTACCATAAATCATCTGCTACATCCATCCTAAGCTATATGCCTGGAAAAGTCTTTAGTTTCTAAAACAAATGGGGGAAGGAAAAGTCCAGGTGTGTTGGTAAAGAAAACTTTGAAGTTTTGTGGAAATTAATTACAAAATTAAGGAAGTTCTTTATGTTGGAAGAAGTTGAGACATGGATTCACCCTTGGGACAAATAAATACCTCTCTATTCTGGGAAGACCACTACCATAGTTCTCAGAATTTGCAAGGTGGACTAAGGACTTTGATTTGGAAAAGAGAAAATTCTAGACAGTTTGGCCCCAATGAGCTAAATAGTTTGGGGTAATAATGTAATAAAATAAGATCTTCATTGTAGGAAGAATTTGTTTTAAAAAGGGGATTTAGACTGCATTATTGATGGTTTTTGAGAGATTTATGTCTGAGTACAAGCATTAATACACAGGAGAAAAGAAATAGAAGCCTCAAGATGACAAAAAGGATGTGAAAGTCACAGGTGTTTGCAGGATGTATACTAATGTGGGGGAAAAGTTCTATCCTCTTTTTTCTGCAATGTTGAATATGAGTAAGATGCCTTCTGGGTAACATATGGGATTTGAGTTTATTTTCCCACAGTAGAAATGTGCTTCCCAAGACTGACTTGACTAGCAAGAATAGAGGACGGTACCTGGCTTGCAATAAGCTTTCAATAAATACTTGTTTCATTTTATGTAAGTGGAGGAATCATAAATGGTAGTGAACTGGGATTTCCAAAGCCCTGAACTATGATGCTGAAGCTCTCCGATGAATAATTCATTAACAAATGTACTAGTATCTTCTGGGAGCCAGAGGGCCACACTGCACCCTTGTAAGAAGTGAGGTTTGCTCTAAAGCAGTTTTTCAACCTTGGCACAATTAATATTTTGGGCACAACAATTCTTTGTTGTTAGGGGCTGTCTATATATTGGAATTGGAGGAGGGTTAGCAGCTTCCTTGGCCTCGACTCACTAGATGACTAGCAAACTCACCCTCACCTCTAGTCATTTCAACCAAAAATGTCTTTAGATATTGCTAATGTGGGGGAGGAGGTAAGATGAGTGGAAAATTGCTCTGTTGAGAACAATTTCTCTAAAAGAAATGGAGATTCCCACTATCAATCACCCTGGAAAGAGTTAAGCCTGGAAAAGAAAGAAGGTAAAAGGTAAAAGCTGTCCTTGCTGTGTTCCCCTGGAGATTGGAAGAGAACATACTTAAGGGCACTCCCACTGAGAAGAGGTAAATATTCTGTCCCTTTCCATACAGTTTCAGGCAGACAGTTAGGTGGAGAGATACCTGGGAATAATATTGCAGTTAACTAGGTTATATGGGATTAGGTGGTCTAAAAGGCCCAAATTATTGTGATTAGGGCATTAACAAAAAGTGTAATCTCACAGCCTGATGAAGTCTGGGATACTGGGATTTTATACAAAACTAAATACTAAAATAAAAGAATCCCTTTGGCTATAGCTCTGCCTCCTTAAACTGAAGAGCTGAGACAGTTCTTTGGCTCTTCTGTTCATTCACTCAACAAGTATTTATTCAAAGCTTATTGCAAGCCAGGTACCATCCTCTATTCTTGTTAGTCAAATCAGTCTTGGGGAGCACATTTCTACTGTTAGAAAATAAACGCAAATCCCATACCTTACCCAGAAGACATCTTACTCATATTCAACACTGTAGATAAAAGAGAATCGAACTTCCCCCCACATTATTACATATCTTGTGAACACTTGTGAAAAAATAACCCCATTTGCTATCTCTTTTTTTTTTTTTTTTGAGTTGGAGTCTTACTCTGTTGCCCAGACTGGAGTGCAGTGGCCGCTCCCGGCCACCGCAGCCTCGACCTGCTGGGCTCCGCCAATCCTTCCACCTCAGCCTTCCAAGTGCTGAAACTACAGACGCGCGCTACCACGCCAGGCTAATTTTTTATTTATTGTAGAGATGAGGTCTCGCCAAGTTGCCCAGGCGGGTCTCGAACCCACGGGCTCAGGCAATTCACTCACCTCGGCCTCCTAAAGCGTGGGATTACAGGCTGAGCCACCGAGCCCGGCCCATTTGCTATCTCTTTATGATAATGAAAATCTAATTTCTGGGGACCAAGTACTATTTAAGAAAAATATTCTTAAGAAAAGTATAAAAAAGTGAGGTCTGGTTTTTAGTACTTCCTTGCTGTGGAATCCTTTTTCAAAAAAAAAAAATTATTCCTTGAAGGCAAGCAAATAAGACAGATAAAATTGAATCTTCTCGAGTTGACCTTGGTACAGTCCCCTGCCTGACACCCTCTCCATCCCCAGTCTGTGAAAAACTTTGAGAACATCCTAAAGAAATAAATGCTTCTGGTTAAACATAAAAATCTCTTGTTACTAGAAATTTCAGAATAAATACCATGACTAAAAACAAGTCAAAACTGGGCTGATTTTAGAATATGCTTTTGCTAAATATTAATTACATATACACCCTTTTCCCCATCTTGATATATCCCCCAGGATGACTTGTTACTCCTCCAATCATTATTTTATATATATTTTAAGGACATGAGAATATAGGCCTTATATTGACTATGGTAGCCCTATATGAAAATCCCCTTTTAATGTTTTGCCTGAACCCACTAAAATTATATGATATTTTTGACCTCTAATAAAAAGCTAATCCAATTAAAACTAAACAAGGGATATAAATAGACATTTCTCTAAGAAAACATAGAAATGGCCAATAAGCACATGAAAAGTTCTGCAATGGCTAGAATTTAAAAGACATAATAAGTGTTGACAAAGAAGCAGAGAAATTGAGACCTTCATGCAGAGAAATTGGAATCCAATTCCTCAGAAGCTTCCATATTGATTTATTATATGACCCAGCAAGTCTATTCCTAGGTACATACTTAAGGGAATTGAAAACATATGTCCACACAAAAACTTGTATACAAATTATAGCAGAATTATTGATAATAGAAAAGAAGTACAAACAACCCAAATGTCCATTAACTGATGAAAAGGTAAAAGAAATATTGTATATCCATACAGCAGACTATTATTAAACAATAAAAAGGAATAAAGTACTGATGTACGATACAGTGTGGGTGAATCTTAAAAACATTATGCTAAGTAAAAGAAGCCAGTCACAAAAGACCTCGTGTTATATAATTCCATTCATATGAAATGTTCAGAATAGACAAATCCATAGAGAAAGAAAGTAGATTGTTGGTACCCAGTGGCCAAGAGTTAGGGGACAACAGGGAGCTACTGCTCAAAGGTGTAATGTTTCTTTGCAGGATGATGAAAATATTTTAAGATTGTGGTGATGGTGGCACACCTCTGTGAATACACTGAAAACTACTGAATTGTAATCACCAAGATACAGGAACAACCCAAGTATCCATCAATAAACAAATAGCTTAAAAAATATTATATTAGATATTATATATAACATACTATATACAATATATTTATATATAAATATATAATATTTTTATTTTAAGATATATTGTATTTATACATTATATGTATATATAAAAGAATACTATTTAGGCATAAAAACATATAAAATTCTGTCATTTGTGACAACATAGACGAGTCTGGAAGACATTATGCTAACATCATGCTAAGTGAAGTAAGTTAAACACAGAAGGAAAAATACCTGTAGATCAAATATATATGATCTCACTCATATGTAGAATCTAAAAAAGTTGATCTCATAGAAGTAGAGAGTAGAATAGCAATTACCAGGGCCTGGGAGAGGTAGGTGGAAGAAGGGGATGGAGAGAGGTTGGTTAATAGGTACAAAGTTACAGTCAGATGGGAGGAATAATAAGTTCTGGTGTACTACTGCACAGTAGGGTGACTATAGTTAGCAATAATGTATTCTATATTTCAAAGTAGCTAAAAGAAAGAATTTTGAATGTTCTCATCACAAAAATGGCAAGTGTTTGAGGTGGTAGGTATGGGAATTGCCCCGATTTGATATTAAACAATGTGTACATATATCAAAACATCAAGCTGTGCCCCATAAATAGGTACAATTTTTATGTATCAATTAAAACCAAAATACAATTTCATAAAAAGTATATAACATTGTTCAATCTGACTTTTCTAACAGTCTGTTTTTTTAATAGTCTATATCAGCCTTCTAAACACCAAAGTACCCAGCACAATATTTTGTACATAGAACAGATAAGTGATTTCTCCATTAGACAAGATAGAATACTCTATCTGAAAGACAGCAATCCTTACAGTTGATTGTAGTTTAATCCTATACAAAAAAATTTCTGTCAAACAATTTGGTGATAGATTTCAAAAGTCACAAAACGTCTATATCTAACCTCAATAAGTTTCTATTACATACACAAAAAACTATGTGTTGTTTAAAAATGCTTTTATTATAAATTTATGGGAAAAAAGTATGCTACACATTCCATGTTACTATGCATGCAGTTATGTAAAAAAAAACCTATTTACATGCAAAATGCCTAGATACAAGTTGGTAAAAATGATAACAAGAGTTCTATTTTTAAAATGTCAAAATTCTTGGCAATTTTTTAAAACTTTCAAGAAAGTTTCCTTACCCTTTTTTTCACAATGAGAAGGAAAAAAATTTTCAATAAAAATAAGAATGAGCTTCCACTACATAATTGGTCATAAACCAGAAGTGATTATTTATACTAGATTTATCACATGCTGAACTTATAATTTTGGAAAATGTTTTGACTCTCTCTATCCATTCAATAGACACAAAGTAAAGTAACACTTCTATCAACTCTTCGCATCACTCCTCTGCAAATTCTCCCAATCTTGATCCAGGGAGACCTCCTCTGGAGATGAGAGAGAAGTTCAGTTTAAAGTTCAGAACTTAAGCTGTGCCTGAATGACTTCAATTCAAAAAAAAAAAATCTTCTCTTTTAAAATACCTTAGCATCTCTCTTTGCATCCAACTTATGCTAAACACCAACATAATCAGCCACGTTTTACGAAATGATGGAAAATAAATTCTCATCAGAATCATTCAAAAATGGAGAAACTAAATTACTTGGGTCAAATCCATTTGGCCCAATTTACCTTGCTTGAAAACAAAGACTGTTTAGGAAAAGATCTGCCACAAAATGAATTTCTACTTCAGTGAAGTCTTAATGAAAACAATGATCACTAATAGCCCTTGGAATTGTAAGATATAACCATGCTTCCCAATTTAACAGTTTATCTTAGCAGCTCCTTGTTGCTGATAGTGGCTCTATATTTTAAATATAGACCATACAAATTACTAATAAAATATGTGTACCTGGGAGATATTACTAAAACCTATAATCAGCCACTTTAAATCACCCTTACTCATACTTGACCCTATGTCCAACTCCATACAAGCTGATTAAGATACAAAGAGATATTAAATGGTATTCATGTCTGTGGGAGCTACACAGTCAGAAAGACGGGACATTCACTTAAATGGGCAACCACTGATAACACTAACCTACAACAAGTGCCAAAAGAATTATAGTGAGTTCTCTTTTACTCAGGAAAAGAGCTGATCACTGTGGGGTGATTGGGGCAGGAGTATGGACTGAGTCTTCCTACAGAAAGGGCAGCATTGGGCAGGCACCAAGGAAGAAGGGGATGTGTTAGGCCAAGAGCTTGATATAAGCAAAAGCTCCAAGGCTGGAGGATATATATACATCTTGCCCTAGAAAAAGAAGCACACCAATGTAGCCAAAGATGAGGGACAAGATTGGAACTGAGGTACCAAGGCATACAGAGGTGGGTGAAAATTCAGGCCTGGTTGTCATTTTCTAGCAACCATAGGCAGGGAAACCAGCTATAATATTACATCAACCGAGATTTGAAGTAATAATTCTGGAGCCCAACTGGTAGAAGTGAAACTTTATGAAGAACAAAGAAAAATAATAATAAAAGAATTTGGCCTCAGCTCCACATCTAGCCAATTACTTAGGGAGAAACTTCAGGTGGGATTGGGTAGGGGATAGGCTGAGTTCTGCAGAAACACACATAGGCATATGAGTATATAAGTAGGGGACCTGGCCCACTTCTTTGGGGTTCTGGAAGGTTGTATAAACTACCTCCACCAGTCTGCTAGCCATCTCATTTCTGGAAGTTGACTTGCCTTTTCTTATTTTAATATTGTGAGGGTATCAGCAGTTATTACTGCTTTTAACACAAGCAGCATGAATATGTTTCAAAGACAGATGAGTCACTTGTGTCATTATTCCATTGTAATTTTTAAATGCAACATAAAAAAATATAAACTTGTCGAACATATAATTTAGTGGGTGAGTCTTACAGTGCAAAAAAAAAAAAAAAGCCACATGTGGGGTTAATTTAAATAGCAAAGTCCTCCAGTACCTTCAATCTGAAGAGTTTACAAATAGAGACATAATTATGGGGGATCTTTCTATCATATCACCACACACACACACACACACACACACACACACACACACACACCAGAAGATATACTTCCAGGCTATTTATTATGTAAATTCTCCTTTGACTTCAATTCCGGTTACATTATTAATAGTCTCCTTCAATTCCTTTAAACACGCAATCTGAGTATTCCAAGCAACTTATCAAAACTCTTAGACCAAAAAGAAAGTGTCAGACATATGAGGGAAAATTTGTGTTTCTGCTCTCCTAACAAATTTTTAGTCCCCATAACCAAAGGTCCAGGTGAAATTTATGTCTGAAGCACAGCAAAGCAAGGAAGTAAGAAAGGGTTTGTAACATGTTGAGGTCTTACAGAAGTCTGGCTTCAAAACCCGGACTGCCCACTGTCATGTTATATTGGCAAATCACCACTCTGGGAGTCTCTAAAGAGTTCTATGAATTTCATAAATCTCACAAAACAAAATCTATTTCACTTGTTTTTCTGTAAAAATCAATAACAAATACATATCGCATGTCAGTCCAATACAAGGAAGGAGAAAAGAAAAAGAAAGTTAAAGAGTCACAGTATATTTGGGTTATGTCTCACACATTCAACAATAAGCCTCTAGGTACTATGTACCATACCAGGGGCTTCAGGAGTGCCATGGTGGCAACACCTGAATGTCCATGCTTTTATAACACCTACTGCCTAGTAGGAGAGGCAGACTGCATTCAAAGGCGCTCCCTAATAAATGTGAGTACAAACTGACAAACTGGCCACTGCTGCAAAGAAAAGATGTCTAATCTGATGCTTTGAAAGTATTTTAAAAAATGGGAGTCATTGGGGTAGATATTGGCAGAATCAAGTGCAATTAAAAAGAAGGATTTTGAAACAAAAAGTTATGAGTGAGTAAAATTAGAGTGCTTTAATTAATACAACTGTATTTCTCTACGGCAGAACTGTAATGGCAATAGAAGCTATCAAGATAAAAACTTAAACTACAAAGTGCACTTAGTCAACTAATAAATACATTTACTTTATTCCGAAGAACTATCCTAGTGGCTTCTTCACTTGATGTGGGACCTCCAATGTTTAAGCATTAATTAAAATTCACCCCAAGCCGTAGTGCTCGGGGGCCTCTGGGTACCTTTACAGAGAACAGAGTGTGGCTCTGGATGATATTTTGGTATTTTTAATTTCCTGAACTAAAATCTCTTACTTAAAAAATTAAGTTTAGAGCAGGAAGCACTCCTGCTTTTCCTTTTGCCACTGCATAAAGCAAAGCACTTAATCTCCAGCACTACCATTTAAGTCATTTCTCCCCTCCCCTCCTGCCCCCTCGCTCAGCCTGTCCTGCGCACACTGCCCCTAGTCCTTTCCCGGTAGACAGTGCTCAGAGGTGAAGGTGCTGGGGGTGGGACAGGGGGAGTACTTACTTTCTTTCCTCAAGCAGGGCGATTTCTTTTTTGACTTCATGGTATTCCTCTGCTATTTGGCAGTGCTGTTTGAACACCTGCATGGATTCTGCGGAGTCATGACAAGGTGGCAGGGGCTTCACAGACAACAGAAAGAAAGCAGAACATTTCTGTGCATGAGAATAAATTACCAACCGTTTTTCTTTGCTGATATTCTTTCTTTTTCACATTTATTTTCATTTATTGTTTGTTTCTTATTTTAAGGATATGGGGTACAATGCAGGATTAGGTACATAAGTGGTCATCATACAAATAAAGTTTGGGCCTCCCTTTGGTCCCTACATCTCCTGGTTTGAGATAGGTACTCTGCTGATATTCTTTAGAGGAAGTTTTTTGGTTTTGTTTTTTTAACATGAGAACAGCATTGTCCATCAACATTCAATAGTTCAGCTGATTCTGTTTGACTGAACATAGAGAGGTGGACAGATAGTCCCCACAGTCATCTCCCAGTGTCACTCATGGCTATCTCAGGCCTAAGCCAGCCTAAAACCCAGTTTCACATCAGTTACCTGCCATGTGTTGGAGTAAAAGTATGTCTCTAAGGATTCTGCGGTTCTTCTCAGAAATCTTAAACTCTGCTTTAGAGAAGGGCAGTGGTGGGGAAATATTTCAGTTGTCTGTTTCAATTACCCCTTGTTTTCTGTTCCTGTAGCCCAAAGACCTAATCTCATCCAGTGGCGAAGAAGAGCTCTCGTCTGAGAAATGCATCCAGTCTGAAGAAAGATGCTGAGCCAGAAATAATGCTTGCAAGGATTAACAGACTGTGAGAAAGGCCAGACTCCCCCCACCCCCCAAAAGAATCCCATGCTTATACCATGTAGGCCAAAGACAGCTTGGATTCATATTTCTCCTTTTCTCCCTTCCATGAGAGAAACAAAGGCCAGCATGGCAAACCTTTCTGACTACAACATGGTAAAAATTCCACTGCTAGGAATTATTTGTAAATAGTTAGTTTTCTCTGAGTTTATTATTCTAATTTCTAGTTCAGCAATACATGATTAAAAGCACTACTTTTAGGAACACTAGTTAATAGCCTTAAGCAATTTTTAATCATCCTTTTCAATTATTTATAGAAAAAGTTTATATAAAATTTCAGAAATATTTCAGTTCATTATGAAATAGGCTCTTCGTCTAATCCTTTCTTCACAACAGTCCAAATATATAAACTACATATCTGACTAGGCCATATTCCCACTAATTTTATATTAAAAAGTTGAGAACGAATGAATTTCTTAATATTTGCTCCTCTCATTATATTCTTCAAGGACATAGATTTCTTTGAGTGTCACATTTAGTGATCTTACCCAGGATGCAATAGAAATTCAGTAAAGTTTATTATCTGATTGATACATAAGATGACCCTTCCTACTTAGCATGAAGTCTCTGAATAGAGATATTGAAAGGAAATAAAATTCTAAACAGATTTGAACCAAATTTACCTTCATGTGGAATGTCTGTTGTGTCCTAATTCATGGAAAATCTAATAATAATCAAATTATGTAGCATCTTTCCGTGCTGCCCTGTGAACACATTCACAGCATAAACTCGGCCTGTATCATTACCCTTCCTATGTAGAATTAAATTGAAAAATAGCACACAGTAGCACTACAATATAACTTGCCCCATAAGATAAAGCTGCTGCCAATGGAATTCAGAACTTCTGATTCCTCCAGTCTGTATCCCAGAAATTGCCACCCACTCATCAATTTTCACCTGTTACTCTGGCAGATTATCAGGTATAACAGTAAGGGGAATGAAGCAATTTATTTTGGGCAACATAGCCAAGCTGTTAAATCATCTGTGCCCTGTTAAAGGATTTGCCACCTGGAAGGCCCTAAGACTATGCATCCGATCATGTCCTTACAAACACCACACAGGCTATACTCAGTTCAAACAAGAGTTCAGGACACAACTTGTCACCTGTAGGTACTTGAACCATGAGTTCAGCGTAGTTAAGTATGGCAGTCATAAGATTCTAGAACTCTATGTAAAGGATTTGCATGCTTAAGAGAATATAGATGAGAGTAGCCACGTCAAGAGAGACATGTCCTTTGCTGCTATAATTTAAAAATAAAATTGAAAATGTCATATATAATTTTCTATTTTTTATATATCCCACCCAATCCCCTCTGACATATATAATTTTCTTAAGAAGGAAGAGGCTTCTTCTCTTATCCCCCATATCTTGCCACCCTGCAATGCTTTTTACTAAGTGAGAACATTTGTTTGTTTGTTCTTTTTATTGGCACTTTTTAATTATACGAAATTTGAAGATATTATTATATATTGGTAGTGTGATCATACTATTAAGGATACATGAGGATATAGCACATATTTTAGGATATATTTAGTGTCCTCATGTGCTCTTAGCGGAATAAAAGTGCTACCTATACATAAAAATATTTTTAAGATTTCCCACAATAAAGAAGTGCCAAGGCCCCGTGCAATGGCTCACGCCTATAATCCCAGCACTTTGGGAGGCCAGAGTGAGCGAATTGCCTGAGCCAAGAAGTCTGAAACCAGCCTCGTCTCCAACAATAGATCAAAAATTCAGGGGGGCATGGTAGTACACGCCTGCAGTCCCAGCTACTTGGAAGGCTGAGGCAGAGGGATCACCTGAGCCCAGCAGGTTGAGGCTGCAGTAGCCGTGATCATGCCACTGTACTCCAACCTGGGTGTCAAAGTGAAATTCTGACTCAAAAAAAAAATGCCAATTAAAAAAGAACAATCCAACACTTATCACAATACCACAAGACAGGAATTGGCAGGAGCACAACACCACTAGAGGAGGGAGGGAGGTGGGGACACATAGCATCACTAAGGGTACCTGATCCTAAACCATAAGAAATGAGAGCCAGGGGGAGGCCCAAACTTCACCTGTACACAGACCACTCATGAACCTAATCCTGACGTGTACCCCACATCTTTAAAATAAACAATAAAATAAAAAGTTTAGCAAAGCAAAAAATAAAATAAATATAAAAGAACAAGCCAAAAAAACATAGTGTTCAGGGTTTGAGGGAGTACAGAAGTTTCCAGGTTTCATTTCAGCCTCTAGATCCTGAAAGGTCTGCCTTCACCCCAGCCTCACAAATAACTCAGCACCACTTCAAGTTTTCCCAATTTGCATGAAAATGTTGGAAAGCAATATTGATTTCTCTTTTCAACCAAGGAGAAGGTTATATTGCACAATTCGCCATAATATTGCAAAATTATCTCCTTCGTTGCCGGAGGCTAGAGGAAAGGAGAAATGAGGTGTTATTGTTTAATGGGTACAGAGTTTCTGTTTTGCAAGATGAAAAAATTCTGGAGACTGGTTGCACAACAGTATGAATATACTTAACACTACTGAACTGTACACTTAGAAATGGTTACATTTTATCTTATGCATTTTTTTGCCACAGCAAAAAAAATAATGCAAAAAAATTATTTCACTAGATCTTTCTATTACCCCTAGCCCATCTTCTAAGCAGTGCTACTAGGGTTCCCTAGAGAGGCTCACATCATCTGTATCCAAGCTTTCTCTCTTTCCCGAACCTCTCTTGAGATAACTTCAAATTTCTCACCCCTTCATAATCCTGAGCCATTCATTGCTAACCTCAAATATTGTTGGGTAAATCAAAGTGCCTTCTGGTCAGCGGAATCCACTATCCTTAGATGGCAGTTAACAACATCGGACATATGAGGGGGTACCCCCCCAAAACAGGAAATTATTTATTTAAAAATTGTGTATTTATTCTCACATTTCAACTTGTCACCTTCAACGTGCTCTCTGTTTGACACGATATGTCTATCAAGACACTTTTTTCTACTGCTCAAGACAGTTTTTGAACTCATCAATTTTGATGCCCCTTAGTGTTTCTGCTGTTTTTTGTATCACCTCTTCCACATCAGCAAAACATTTCCCTTTGAGGACTTTCTTCATCCCAGGAAACAAACAAACAAAAAAGCTGCTTGGGGCAATATTGGGTGCATAGGGAAGGTGGGGCACAGGGGTCATCCCGTTTTTTATTTAAAAAAATGCTGAACACTCAGCATGGTGTGGGCAGGTGCATTCATAAATCACCCATAATGAAATGGGCAAATGCATTGAAAGAATCTCCAAAAAAATTCACTGAAGTTGAATGCAGACTCTCACAACAATGCTAGCTGGTACACTGATGCTGATGAGTTCCTAGAACAGTTACCTAGCAGAGGAAGTCTGTACTAAAAGGAGCCAGCACTTCAAAAAAAATTCTGGGTTTTTTGGGGTCCACTTTGTATACCTCAGCCCAGGAAATGGATGGATTAATTTGTTTAAACACATATGGTTCTCATCCCAACAGAAACTCTAATAAATAAAGGTATTGAGATATTTAGGTTTTATGCCTAATATCAAGAGTAGAACTATTGGATAATAAGATGTAATAATGAGATGACACAATACTCTCATTGCTTTATGACATAATGTATGTAGTATCACGAAGTCCTCTCTGAAGATGATTCTCTCTTACCTTCTTTTAACTCCTCAAATAAGAGACAGTGCATGACCAACAGTGTTTATTGAATAAAAACTTCTGCCTGAGGAAATAGATTCCTAAAATTCAAGCAAAAGAATTAGGTTTCCAGTTTTAAAATGGAGTACCAGCAGGCTTAAGAAACGTGACATGTTAAAAACAGTGACACTCATGAATTAATTGTTTGTACATGGGTTTATGTAAAACATGTTCAATTTAAAAACTGAAAAATAATTTAAAAGAATGCCTGTGAGGACAGGGCATAGTGGCTCACGCCTGCAATCCCAACACTTTGGGAGACTGAGATGAGAGAATCGCTTAAGCCCAGGAATTTGAGACCAGCCTAGGCAACATAGCAAGACTTCATCTATACAACAAATCAAAAAAATTAGCTGGGCATGCACTGCAGTCTCAGCTACTCAGGAGGCTGAGGCGGAAGGATTGCCTGAATCTAGGATGTCGAGGCTGCAGTGAGCCAGGATCGTGCCACTGCACTCCAACCTGGGTGACAGAGTGAGACCCCAACTCAAAAAAAAAAAAAAAATGCCTGAGGTAACCAGATGAAAAGAATAAAAGTTAACACTATTTCGATTCTCATTGCTTGATTTTGACTATACTTGTAGAGAGATTTTTATAGTTACAATCCCATGCTGGGAATGGATAAGCAATAAATAAATGCTTCATGTTGATAGTTAATTTATTTTCACACCAAGAAGAGAAAATTCCCTTGCTGTTTTCTCCATAATTACACTATATTCTCCGAGGCTTTGGATATACTTATCCCACATTCTTGCCTAAAGAATGAAAGATTATATTCCAAAGAAAAGGAGTTTAAAGATAGTTGAGTTGAACAATAAAAAGATAAAGACATTCTTCATGTACTGGAGCACAAATTATTTTATTTTATTTTAGAGTTGTGGAGTACAAGTAAGGGTTTGTAACATAAATAGGCTGCATGCAGGCGAAATTTGGGCTTCTAGTTGGCCCTTTCTCGGGCTGGTAATAGGCCAGGTACCCATTGTGTTGCCACGTACCTCCTCTCTCCTTCCTCCCTCCCTCCCCTAGCCATGCCCTGAGACTGCTGATTCCACCCTTGCTAGAGCACACATTCTGTGTGATCACAGAAACAACTTTTCAGACACAATGTGATAGTATCCGGCCTACTACACACAACACAGGGAGTTCTAAGGAGATTAAATTAAGACATTCTTGGGGAGTCACCTCTTATCAACAAGGGTACCTGAACAATTTCTAATAAATGAGTAATATGCCAAAAAAAAAAAAAAAATTAAGACATTCTCCTAACAGTGTCTCAAGCCAACACTGAAACACATTTTTCCAAAACACAGCTTGGGTCTTGAATGAGGTCAGAGCTCAGGAGGGGACACTTCCTCCTCACTCCCTTTTCTCCACCTCCGCCTTCACCCCCTGCCGCCAGAGGATAGAGCTCGAAAGGGCTTTAAATAACAGGGCAGTGCTAGGGAGCAGCTACTATCTCTGGTTTCCACCCCAATCACCAGGACCCGATTTAACAAGATGAAGAGAGAAACCGCGGGGTCCTGTTCCAAGAATGCCAGCTTGAGCCACACCGTACCATCTCTGCTCTCTGCCCGAGCCATCAGTTCACTGCAGGCTCCTCCTGAGTGGATTCCATTCCCTGGAAAAGGCCCCGTGGGAAAAAACCCGGCCAAACATCCCTCAGCAAGGGGCAAAGCCGGCTTAAGCGTTTCCGTTTTCTACTTGGCTTGTTCAAATACTATTGGCTCTTCCACTTAAAAAATGTAAGAATTTAATTTTCCTGTCCCAGCTTCCCACACAGAAGATATATTTAGAGAGCTAAACATTCTACAGTTGCTGAATAGACTTTGTATTTATTCCTTGATGCTCAGTGTTACCTATTTCAGGGGAGAATGGGGGTGTCCGACCTAAATTTATGTTACATTTTAATGTCTCAATATTAACAAACATAGTTTGTTAAAACTGACAGGATGAACATTTGCATACCTAACCCTGAATTGTACCCCACATCTTTAAAATAAAAGAAATTTAAAAAAAAAAAAAAAAAGGAAAAACATAGTACAGGATAATTCTGATATTTAAAAACTCTACTGTCTTGGAATTTTAAATATCTTGAGAATTGATATTTCTATAGTCAGTCCTATATATGCCTATTTTACAATTCAAGTGAGCACTAGTAACTGTACTGTATAACATATATTATATCACATTGGAGCAACATATGTTTAAGCATTTTTATTGATATAAGCAAAATAAAATGGAGAACTCAAGTGTACCAAACTTTTCCAACAAGCCATACCCTAATGACCATTGAGCTTCTCATATCCAAAAAAAAAAAAATAGTGATAAAGGTACTATTGAAAAGCTCCAAGGTGTGTGTGTGTGTGTGTGTGTGTATGTGTGTGTGTGTGTGTGTGTGTGTGTGTGTATGCTTTCTATGTCTACACAGCAGCCAAAGAACAACTCATATTTTTAAAAATGTGTATGACAGAGAAAATGTCAGCCATTTTCAGTGCTCTGAGACTATTTCCTAATTGCATTTCCAGATGGATGTTAAAGACCAATGTAGCAGAAGCCTGGAATGCTCAGACATCTCCAATTTCCATCATTTTCATTTCCCAGATATCAAGTGATATATTGATGCAAAACTTAAAGGAAGTTTCTAGAGAGGCTGATCGGATAACAAGATATTATGGTACACAACTGAAGCTACGGAATTGTTTATTTGTGGAGGTGACATCAGTTTCTGAACTTATCAGACTGTCTGAGAAAATGCAAGTTCAGTGTGTACCACAGAGACACCTGTCACTGTCATCTCAGACTACAAGGAAGGACTTTAGGAGGGATTGAAACTATTGCTCAATTTGTTTTAAAAAAAAAAAAGTCATATTGTTTTCTGAGCCCCTTGGTTTAATGAAAAGAAGAGCGCAGCAGAACTTCTATCCCTAATGCGAAAATCCAAGGAGATGCTTCTTTTATTTTTTGTTTTACACAAATAGAAATAAATACTTATTCTTAAGTATTTCATTCAGTAAATAATTTCACAAGGGAAACAAACTTACAGTAATTGAGCAATTATTTGGCCACATTAGATCTACTTATTACTATATTTAATTCCCACAACAGCAATGTGAGATTGATGTTATCTCCGGTTGAGAAAAGTGAGGCTGAGAGAGAGTAAATAACATACTTGAAAAAAAAAATCACAAAACTAGCTGAGATCCAAATCCAGACCAACCTAATTCTAATACCCATGTTTCAGTTATTGTAATTACCATTATGACATTTATTACAATCTACTCGTTATTGTGTCCTCTACCTGATTATAAGAACATATTTCTCATTCCAGTGCTGTTAAGACCACATTATAGCATAGCTTTGGATTGCGTATAAGTCAAACCACAGTTTCTGAAACATAACAGCATGATTAAGCTGTAAGACAGGCTTGGTCTTGACCCAAACCCTGAGATCATGAAAGGATTCCACCATCTTTCAGAATACAGAGAGAAGGGTCAGTCATTACCACTTTTTCAAACAGAAAAAAGCTGAGACCTAGAGAAATTAATCGTTTTTCACTTATTCTTAGAAACGGAAGTATAATTGGGTCTCCTCTCTTCTGACTGTGTGGTCTAAACTAGATCTACCCAATACTACCCCTGATAAGCATGGGGAATTTTGAAACCTAGTTCCAAGAAAGGCATCTGCATGAAATAGAATCAACCTTCCCCTCTATCACTGGGCGGAGGCCCAAGGCACACAAATGAACATTGTAAAGGGATGTTCATTTTAACACCTACCTTCCCTTGAGGTCTCTTGCTCAACATTTTGCATTAATAGAGACATCAAGAGCAATGTTTGTCACTGCTATTCTTACACAAGGCTTTTTTTGGCTTCTGTGAAAATAGAAGCACCACAAATTACATGCTCAAACATGTCCACATTCTTGGCAAAGCAACAGAAAAATCTTGGGGGTCAAATTGGTGATAGAGTATCCACCAAATAGATATTTTATAGCTATATTTTATGAACTACCAAAGAATGTGTAATGGATATGAGAAGGTCAGAACAGATTTTACAAGGTTCTTCTATAACTACATTGTAGCAACCTTGCAAACCACAAACAAAAAATTCTCCACCTATTAAAGTAATTTAAGTAACACTCATATTCCACACAAAGTGTAAGGGAAAGAGGGAATTTATTTAGACCACAATTTGACCTCAAGCGTCTCATCTGCAAAGTGGGAGCATAATAGTTAGCCTGCATAATTACCACAAGGATCAAATAAGACCATTTGTAGGGAAACACCCCTTGCCTAGTATGCATATATGCCTTGGTGAAGTCCAAGGGTTTGTAGAGAGTAGGGCTGGCATCATTTATTTTTCACTAGGCAAATTTTTAAGGCTCCAGTAGAGGTAATCAAGAGTCAGTTCTTTCTCAAACAAATAGTGACAACTGAAAAGCACTTCATATGCCTTTGTAACACAAATTGTACTCTCCGTAGAAGATTATGATAGTTGATAAAATTCCAAGCGCCATTACTCTGTGATGAAAGCACATGAGACCGACTATAAAGGCGGCCTGCTCCATATAATGAATTGCTCCTTTTGTACATAAAGCATTTTTATTGCTTTCAATACAGAGACTTCCCGCCGCCGAATGGCTTAAATGTATATGCTTATGCTAGCATGGAAATGAGAATCTAATTTTAGATGGCGTTTTCTCTTAGCTTTCTTCTTCCAACACTTACTGTCCTGCTCTTCAGTCACTTATGCCCTGGAGTACAGAATAAAGATAACAGGCAACAACTTTCTACAGAGGCAGTCCTACCCAAATGTCTTGACAATTGGTAAACGTTTGTAACAAACTCACTCATATCCTTCACTTAACAAACGAGCCCTTAAGTGCACTTAGTTATATTGCTGGTAATATCCTCTCTGTTCACAAAGTGGTAAAGCAATTTTAAGCAGGGGGAAAACCCAAATCTCGAAGCTAGAAACTACCGCTCAACTGCCTAATTCATTAACGATCAATAAAGATGAAATAGTCTCATTGAAGTAAAATAATTAAATAGATTTAATTTCTAATATATGTCTAATGAAATTAAACCTATAAAATTCAAATGACTAGTGATGCTTTAAGAGGAAAATTATCTGGATAATTGCCAGAGGTGCTGTGAATCCTGTGGAGAACGATCCATGAGCCAGGGAGACTATTAAAGTTCCCAAAGGAAAAAAAAAAATGTTTTTCAATACAAAAAAGTAGAATTAATGATCCGTAATTTGACAGGGGAACAAAAACCTGAATGTGCTTCTACTGTTTTGCTTTCAAAACATGCTTGCTCCTTATTCTCACCTGATTTCCATGATAATAAAATAACTTTGAGTTAACAGTAAAATAAAGGGAAAAAATCTGTGACTGGAGGAAAAACAATTATTGTTTCACAATCTCAACTACACCCCCAGCAGTACATAGACAGCTCCTCTGTGAGGACAGAACCTAAGCATGGACCATCACATGCTGTGTGAGCAGGCCAGAAGGAAATGCAGGGAAAGGACTGAGTAGTTCCCCATGCTAAAAAGAAGAGATATTGGTGGAAGCAGGGGAGGGAGAGAGTAAGGTTAGATATCAGGACCCAGAAGAACTAGGTTGAAGACCCTACTTGTGGAACAGGAAAAGAGGGAGATAAGATGGCTGATAGTTGGAGAGGAAATTTTAGGGGATAACAGAGCTGTCTTTCGACAGCTACGTGGTGATGAGTATAATCCTCCCACTCCCTACACAATCTTCAGTAATACCTCCATAACTGATACTGCTCTGTTGAGTAGGCTTTCTGTGAGAACACTGTGACAATATCCAGGACAACTTCAGGGGTGAGAATGGGGACTCTTCCAAGAGGCCAGGCCACACCAGAATTGCCCTGGGTTGGTTTTCAGAGACCACCTCAGTAGTAGAGCCTCAACTCGTCAAACCCGATCTAATTGCTCCAAAGTTTTTAACTGAGTACATGAGGCACTTAGATAAGAACAAAAAGGGACACCATCTTGGATTGCACAAGGGTTCATTCTTGGTTCTTCCCACCTCTGTCAAGGGCTGTCCAGGAACCGAAATCCCAGACTCAAATGAATTTAGGACACCAAACACATCCACAAATGGAAAAAGATGCCAGGTATAAGATAATAGGGAATGTTAGGATATGTTGGGAACTGGTAGTTACAAACCCCTCCTAAAGGCTTCAAAATCATTATTTAGGAGGAAAGAGTGGTGACCAAGCAAAACATCTATGTTTAGAATTCAAAACCCCTTTTAGACTTGTCTAAAGGTGACTGCAAAGTTAAGTACTCGAGTGAATGGCTGACCCAAGGCCAGCATCCTAGTATTTTAGACAGAAACTTTCCCTAAAGCCATCTTTGCCTGGAATCACTACGCATCATCTAAAGAAAATTAAAATATCTTAAATTAGCTCCTTTCAAATAGTGTTACGTTAAAATAAGATATTTTTTGATAGAGCATCCAGAAACTCTTTTCTCATGGATCATATCAGACAGTTTTCAGAAGGTTTAACTTAATTATATACCATTAAAAGTTGTCAGAGACAGGGACAGAAAATGGGGAAAGAAAGATTATTTCAAAATTCTAGCAAACATGACAAATTTTCTCTGCCGTTAATTGCTAAATCACGAAGCCAAAAAACAGAGCCAAATTGCATCAGTCTGAAGACCCCCATAGCGAAAAAGAACAGGCACCAGCCCTTTTCTCAGACTCTAGAACTCCTTAAAAACAGAAGTTTTACACTTAAAAAATTAAATTGGCTTGATGTCCTGGTACCATAGCCAGACACCCAGACAGGGGTATTTCATGAAGGCTTCTGCTTGACTTTGGAGCTCTAGACCTGTGAACCTTGATGACTTTAGCCACCCCCCATTCCCCCCACCCGTGTCTGAGTCAGTCTTTCCCAGTTGGGCCACCACCCAGCTTACTACACTTTATGACATTAAGGAAGAAAGAAGAGACACTTTAGAAAAATTCTTACCTGTAGCTGCTGGTCTAATTCTGGAAAGACCAAAGGAATGGAGTCTTCAGGAGGTGTATCATCTAAAACATGAAAATAAAATGATTCTTCATTCTAGAGTCCTTTCTTACATAAGAGTCGCCCTGCTTGGACCATCGTTGGATTCACATATTTAAACCATCAGTATGTACTGTTTCAGTTCTTTTCATCACTTCAGTTGAAGACAGACAGAATGTCAAAGACATTTTGCTCCTTTTTTTACATACAGTAGCATTTTTCTCATTTTTGTACATACAGAAGCATGCAGGGCTTAGTTGGCCTAACCAAATATTACAAACAAATATCAGAATCTTCAGATGTTCAGTCTGGTAGGTCTCCAATGAAGAAGAACTACTTGTCTTTCAATACTCCTGCATTGCCCAAAGCCAACAAATATGATATGCAGGAAAATGCTTTAACAAGGTGCTAATGAGGTGACCAGAAAAATCTCAAGGGGACAGAAGAACATGTCAGTGAAAAATAGAAGCATTTGTCTGCTCTGAATAACTCCCAAGAGCTGCAAGCTTTGATGGTATTGCCCTCTGCTCTTACCACAAACCACCACTAACAGGCAGTTAACCAAAACTAGTTCAGGGTTACACTGGGTAGCAGGCAGCAACCCAAACAGGGTGGATCTTCCCAAAGCACCAGGCAGCACTCCTAGCCTGAGGCAGAGTTCACAGTCTTGTTAAGGGAGAGCCAGAAAGGCCTCCTGAGCAAGTGCTTAAGTTGACTGATGGGCCATCGGCAGCTGTTGCTGGACCAGCAGATGCAGTTCTCAGAAGCATTCGAGGAAACCTGACAGATATTTGGCCTAAAATATCCAGGTTACCCCCAAATCTCTTCAAGAACATACTGCTGACCCAGCCCCAGTGCTAGAGGACAGCCCCATTGTGGGCAGAACCGCCATTATCTCTAGGTACATTTTGATTCTGAGGGTCCATGAACCATCCATCTCCAATCCCTACTTCAATACATATACAAGTTCATATACATATACCATACATATGTACATATGTGTATGGCACATGTGCAAAATAAAAGCTGAAAGTATAACTTAGAAACCAAAGCTACTTTTTTTTTTTGCATTGGGGTCTCCTTCTGTTGCCCAGGCTAGAGTGCAGTGGCATGTTCACAGCTCACAACAGCCTCGAACTCCTGGTCTCAAGGAATCCTCCTGCTTCAGACTCCTGAGTAGCTGAGACTACAGGTGCACACCACCATGCCTATTTTTTTTAATTTTTTTTTTTTTTGTAGAGACAAAGTCTCACTTCATTGCGCAGGCTGGTCTTGAACACCTGGGTTTAGGCAATTCTCCCATCTCAACCTCCCAAAGTGCTGGGATTACAGGCATGAGCTACCACACCTGGACAAAAAGCTATTTTAAATTATAATAAAGCAAGGAAAGATAATGTTTTTTGTTTTCACTATCATAATCAAAAGTATCGATAAAAACTGATGAATGTTCTTTTTGAACTGGAGGAAGCGATATGGGCCATATACAATGCAGAAACAATTATCCCCTCCCAACCCAATGATAGCACAGTCCAGAATAAAATGCAGTACACAAGGCATTCCTGGCATCTAAAAGATTACATTTTGTTGAAGGCATCAAAGATAATCACCAGAAAGATAATTCAAACAAGGATACTAACCTCTGCCAATAGCCTCAAGGATCACTTAACAGCCTCTGGTATATTTTAGTCAAAAGTATTATTATTATTATTATTATTATTATTATTATTATCCCATGGAAAAGTGCCTTAAAACAATGACAATGCATCACAAAATTTGAATCCATTTTGTATCTGTACCTGTGCCAGACAATAGGTACCAAAGAGTCCACTGACACTACTTCACTTTAGCTTTGCAGAGAAGTGAAAACAGAAATTTCCCAAGACACTTGCTTCAGGCTGGAAGACAGTCTTCAGAGGAAAATGGGATCCAATCCCCAAGCCCTTTGAATGCTGTCTTACTACTCAGACTAGAAATGACAAATTCTGCCAATTACTGTCGCTTTTTATATCCACCCCATCATTTGCACAGAATTGGACAAAATGTAGAAATAGATACTTGTCATCACTGAACCTTTAGAGGTAGACTTCATTGTAAATCCTATACTTTGTAAAACTGATTCAGGTCTTAAGTGCGTTTTACGTCGGTACAATTTCAATTACCTAGACATCATAATTATTTGAGCTCACTGGGTCTAAGGCCAAAGTGATTTGGCACAGATAAACGGGAACATATTATAATTGGGCATCCCAACCCTAATAATCAGAGGTGAGCAAGCATTTGTTGGAAGAGACCACTTCCATAAAGTATGAGAACAGACAAAACATTCTAGAAGACAGCCAAGAATGAAACCCAAGGCCTTCTGAGACTTAATCTGCCTTGCCCCCTGTGGAGTCACACGCCTTCCTGCTTAATTATAAAAAAGAAAAAAAAGTTACCCATTTGCTTTACTACAGTTATATAAATAGCAAGTACCTGGTATGACCCAGAATTAACAGGCCCGTTGTGGAAATCTTCATCATTATTTATAGTCACACCATGTCGAGTCACACATACGTGACCATACTAACAATTCTGCAGATAAATGAAGACTTAAGACTGGACTCCTTGAGTTGAAATAAAAGTCTGATTGATTAACATAGAAATCAACATACAATGGAGGTCTTGGAGAGTCAAGCAAAATAAGTAAGAGTTTTGTTAAAGAATGGATCAAGTTGGATTAACCCAAGCAGGAAATAGCAGCGGAAACAAGAAAACCAAAGACAGATGTACGGAGACGACTAAGTCTGAGAGCCAGGCCTGTATTTCACTACTCAGTGCCATCTGGTTTAGCTGGCATCTCTACCAGCCAGAAATTTCAGGGCTTGTGAAGCTGCTTACAAAGCTGCCCCAAGTTGATGTGTGGTGTGTTTACTTTTAAACAGAGGCTGCCTTCTTTGACTGGTTTTAAAAATAGGCAAATATTCTAAAAGCAGGATGATGAATCACAGGATTGGCCCAAAAGGAAAGAAGGAAAATGACTCAGGCAGACTAGTAGCACAGCTGTTCCACAAACATTTGGCCGAATCGTTGTAAAACATTTTGACAGTGATACTAGACGGAGTTCCTGAGAGCAGTTAAGTTTGTTTTGACAATTCCAGAAACACAAAGTAGACTGTACAGTAGCTGTGCAAGAGACCTTTTAGCAAATTTAGCTCTTTTCTAAAAAAAAAAAAATAGATGCTAGATATGTTTATAATGGGACAAACTCACAGTGTGAGCACATTTTATTAAAATTTATTTACCAAATATTTGTTGAATGCCTATTATGTGCAAAGCAGAGACTGAGACTCTGTTACATTGACAAATCCCTTTATCATGTTTTTGTAATGCATTAAGGAAGTATTTTGAAAATTTCCCTTTCAAAATGGTACTCAGGGCAAAATAGCCCAAGAAAAATATATCCTAAGGAATTTTATAAAGGAAAGAATTAAAGAGGAAGCAGATGTTTACTGCCTGTGTGTCAAACACAATGTGACTAAGCCAATGGTTCTTAAGATAGAACTTTCTTATTGGTATCCCAACCATTATGACATATCTTAGTACATTTGGTGATGGGCTCCTCAGCATCTATTGAGCAGTTGTTGGATTATTCTTGTGATTATTACAGATTATCTTTTTTTTTTTTTTTTTTTTTTTTGAGTAGGAGTCTCACTCTGTTGCCCAGACTGGAGTGCAGTGGCATACTCACAGCTACCACAGCCTCAACCATCTGGGCTCAGGTGATCCTTCTACCTCAGCCTGCCAAGTAGCTGGAACCACAGATGATTGCCACCCAGCTAACTTTTTTGATTTATTGTAGAGATGAGGTCTTGCCAAGTTGCCCAGGCTGGTCTTGAACCCCTGGACTCAGGCAATCCTCTTGTCTCCGCCTCCCAAAGTGCTGGGATTACAGGCGTGAGCCACTGCACCCAGCTACAGATTATCTTAAATTGTCTTCTCTGTGTTTCTCGATGAATTGGATAAATGGAACACATTAAGTCTATAATCCAAATCCTCACTGTTATTTAACAAGGAGAGCTATGCAATCAGAGTTAGTAGAAAATACTGAAGTCAGAAGAGACTAAGCAATCATCTGTTCAGGCCCCTTAGAGTAGCACTAAGGATGAGGGTCCCAAGAAGGGAATGGAGTCACCCAAGACTTCAAAGTTAGTGGCCCATGTAAGGCTAAGGGGTGTCCCCCAGCCCAGAGCTCCTTCTGCCATACCACCCTGCTCTTCCTCCCCTTCTGGTCTAGGGGTTCCCAGACTTGTTTCATGAACTAGTAAAATTTTCCCAAAATATTGGGAATCATGCCTTAGAGCATCCAACTTCTTATTTACCTAGTGAAGAGGTTTCAAAAACAACCACCGTGTATCATTAGTACCTCTTTATGACAGAAAGAACATTTTAACACCAAAATTACAAGACAAACACAATCTTAGAATAAAGGAGTGGCCATTACATTGAATAAATTTAGCTTTATAGACAAAAACAAACATACACCCAAAAAACTTCACTGCTGTGTCCTTATTTCTTTTCTTTTATATCAGAGAGACAAAAACTTCATCAAAGCCAGACCAGGTCTGTAGACCAGCATGTGAGAACCTCTGTTCTAGAAAGTGTCTTGACTGGACTTTTGTAATCAGTTCTTTCCCACTCCCACTATGCTCACCGTCATAGACAAAACTTGGTCTAGGCTGGGAAACCCTAAATCTTTGCTAGAAAGCATTTAGGCTTCCACACAGAAGAAAGGACTTCAGGAGAGGAGGAAGCCATACTCAGAGGACATTCCCAAGCTCCCCTACTCCCCAACCAGAACGCACGAGGCAGCCCTGCCCAGAATCCACTGAATCCGTCTGGCTTCATAGGTATACAACCCATGTGATAACACAAAGCCCCACATCTAGATGGGCCCTGCACTTGGTTTAACGCTCTGCTACAGTGTCTTGAGTTTCTTAATAATTCTTGAATGAGAAACTCCCTTCTTTTCATTTTGTACCATGCCCACAAATTATGTAACTGGTCCTGCCTGCACTTTGTCCTCCGAGTACTGGTGTTCTGTAGGACACCAGGAACAAAGTGGCACAAGGCAAGTGAGTTTGAGCAGTGACTTCAGTGCCAAGGCTCATATAAAAATGTTCCTGGGAACTGCTTGCCTATGAAGGCTTCTAACCACTAAGAACACAGCAAGTCAATCAGTAAGACACAGACCTGCATTTGAATCTCAGGTTGGCCACTTTTAATTGATGAATGTAAACAATCAGCATCATCTCTTTTTCTCAGTTTTTCTCCTCTGCAAAATGGGAATGGATGATACCCTATCTTAGAAACTTGCAATTGATGAAGAAATGCTTATGTCAAGCACTTAGCCTAAAACCCAGTATCTAGAAGATAACAGGTAATAATAAAGAATGCTTCATAAAACTAGGTTTACTTT
>CAUYQG010273238.1:0-17974 GCA_963574415.1 Tarsius wallacei
GCCTGTAGTTCCAGCTACTTGGAAGGCTGAGGCGGAAGGATCACCGGAGCCCAGCAGGTTGAGGCTGCAGTGGCTGGGAGCGGCCACTGCACTCCAGTCTGGGTGACAGAGTGAGACTCCAACTCAAAAAAAAAAAAAAAATTAAGAATAATGCTGCCAGTAAATAAAAACAAATTCTGAGATTTTGATAAGAATTGTGGTAAACTTGTTTATCAATGTAAGAGAATTGACATCTTTACTATGTTTAGCAAATCAATCCATAAACCTAGTACACCCCTCCATTTTTAAATATATTTTGTTATTTCTTTTATCAAAGACGTATACTTTTCAGCATGCAGGTTTGGACAAATATCGTTATACCTTCAATAAAGTGGCTCTTATGTAAGTGTTATTGTATTTTCAATTTTGATGTCCACATATTCATTATTGGTTTATACAATTAATTTTTGCAATATTTACCTTATATCATCTGTTTTGAGCTCACTTATCAGTACTAGGTTCATTTTGTAGGTTTTTTTGGATTTTCTACATAGATATACATGCCATCTACAAATAGGGACAGTTTTACACCTTCTTTAATTTCTTACTTAGTACACTGACTAGAACTTTCATCATCATTTGGAGTAGGAGTCCTAGGAGTAGATATACTCCTTTTTGTCTTAGTCTTCCACCACTAAGTATAATGCTATTTGCTGTTTAAAACTTATATATAGATGCTGTAAATCAAGTTGAGAAATTTCTCTTCTATTTTTATTTTTTTCTAAATTGGTATTGAAGTTTTTCAGTTGCATCAATTGATATGATCATGTGGTTATCCTTTTTTAGTTTGTCATACGTAGGATTGCACTTACTAATTTGAATCAGTCTTGCATTCCTGGAATAAACACCACTTAGTTATGGTGTATAATTCTTTTGTATATTGCTGAATTCTATTTGCTAATATTTTGTTGAGGATTTATGTATCCATTTTATGAGGGATATAGCATATTTTTTTTGTATTGCCATTGGATTTGGCATCATGGGAATTCTAGCTTCACAAAATGAATTAGGAGTATTTCCTCCTTTCCTACTTTTGAGAACAGGTTAGGTATAACTAGTCCTTTTTGTTTAAACATATGGTATAAATCATCTGGGCCAGGAGATTTGCTTTTTGGGAATATTATAATAATGAATTCTATATTCTTAATATCTATAGGGCTATTAAAATGGTCAGTTTTATAACATGAATTATAGTAGTTTGTGATTATTGAGAAATCAGTCCATTTTGTTTAAGTTTTCAGGAATAGAAAAATACATATCTACTCCATTTTTCCATTGCCTTTTACAAAGCCAGATTAATAACATTGAGTCTCTTTTTGTCAAAACCAGAAAATGGAAGAGATCAAATAAAGGTGAAGGAAAGAATGCTAGTTTTAAAAACACTGACAAGAAGTAGTCTTTTCTGTAACTCATTTTCTGCTTATTTTGTTTTTTGCTAAAAAGAAAAAAAGTCATATTCAAGAAATGGAAGCAAGTAGTATTCACTTTTGTTTTGCTGAAAGCTAAATAAAAATGGAAAAATAAGAAGCAAAAGTTATCAAACCAAAAATATGCTTGAAATCTTTCAGTGAAACAATACAGTTATTGTAGTCATTAGAGGTAATATCTAATACTTGTGATGAAATTAAAATTCATTTTGCATATTAGTATTAACAAATAATAACATTAATTTATGGTACTGTTTAAGTTAATCTAATTTAATAGTAATTTAATAATTTTAAAATAATTTTGTTGATAAAAGCATTCTGAAGAATTGTTATTGTTCCTAAAAACTTGTACTTTTTCTTATTTCTTTTATTTTATGTAATTTCCCTCCTTTATATATTAATAAATGAAATATGACTTTAAAGGAAATTTGCAACTATTATTTTTCTACCTGGAAACTCCAAGGAAGTCAAATCTTATGACATTAATTATTACTATTTTTTCTTATTTAGCTTCACATTATATCTGTACCTGAATTAAGAGAAAGTATCTAATTTTGCCTTCAAATGCATTCTACAATTCTTTTAGAGGTGATGAAATATCTTTTGTATTTATTAGATAATCTTCCTTTAAATCCTTAAATAATTCTTTTTATATTAGAGCCCTCTTTTTCTTTTTTGTTTCTTTGTTAAATATTGGTGTTTTAGTTTCCTGGGGTTCTTGTAACAAATGACCACAAACTCAATGGCTGAAATAACATAAATTCATTCTCTCACAGTTCTGAGGCCAGAAGTTCAAAATCAGTACCACTGGGCCAAAATCAAGGTGTCAGCAGGACTGTACTCTTTCTGCAGGCTCAAGGGAAAAATATATCCCTTGCCTCTTTCAGCTTCTGGTGCTGCAGGCATCTCTTGACTTATGGCCTTGACATTCTGATTTCTGCCTGTGTGGTCACATTGCTTCTTCCTTTTCTATGTACAAAATCTCCCTCTGCCTTCCTCTCATAAACCCACATTTTGGGTATTAAAAGGATCACATTTGGAATCATCCTGGATAATCCAGAATAATACTTGGGAGGCATTTTTCAACCTGCTAGGGTAAATTTGACTTTATTGATTTGGCCTATTTTATTTTGAATGTAATTTTTTCCAATAACATTAAACACTCTTGTACCAGTTTCATGAAATTATTAAATATTTAATATAAAGTCCTCATTATTCCCTCTAGGAATATTTTATTCTCTCATCATTAAATGGGCACAATTCAAGTTCTTCTATGAGATTTTTAAAAAGTTTATTGCTTAGGTGTTTTCCTATAAAAATTATCCTGCTTGGCCGGGCTCGGTGGCTCAGCCTGTAATCTCCTGCTTTGGGAGGCTGAGGTGAGTGGATTGCCTGAGCCCGCGGATTCGAGACCCGCCTGGTCAACTTGGCGAGACCTCATCTGTACAATAAAATTTTTAAAAATCAGCCAGGCTTGGTAGCGCGCGCGCGCCTGTAGTTCCACCTACTCGGAAGGCTGAGGCGGAAAGATCTCCGGAGCCCAGCAGGTAGAGGCTGTGGTGGCCAGGAGCGGCCACTGCACTCCAGTCTGGGCGACAGAGTGAGACTCCAACTCAAAAAAAAAAAAAAAAAAAAAATTTCCTGCTTAATGTAATGCTTTAATACATTTAATCTAAGATTCTATCTTTGCTGTGTGATACTTTTATATAAATCAGTTACAGAAATGGCTCCCAATTGTGAGACAAACTATCTTGATTATTTCAAAACAATAAAAAGACGTTTCAAGATACTAGTGACAAATGTGACTTGAGAGATTTTAGTCTTCCTTTGCTTCCCTTCAAAATATAATGTCTAAGCAATATGTAGATATGACTTTATTACTTTTAGATGCTTTCCTGAAAGACTGCATATTTCAAAACTTCAAATGGAAAACCTAATTTCCAATACAGACATAGAATTAAAAAAAAATCAAAAACAAAAAACAGAAAAAGGACCTCAAATAGGACCCCATGCTTACTGCATTGAATGAACTGTCAGGGCTACAGTTCTGTTATATGAAATTATACCTTCTTTGTGATAGAGATTTCTGTGACTTAAGTGAGGACACCACTTCTTTCCTAGCAAAAATTTTGTTAGACTATTTACTTTCTATAAGAGAGCAGAGACGGCTAATGGAGGATTTGTATATGTTTTCCCTCAGTACAAATGTGGCTGGTTCTAAAGACCGCTGTTGGTATTATATGCTTAAGGATTTTTGTCTGAATTTATTAAGCCCTTAGTTTCTGGAAGAAAATATTCCTTAACGCAGGTTATGGGAAATAGTAACCATCAATATCAATTGGTGGAAGGCAAGTCTTAATATTCGTGTACAAAAGTGTTACTGATATTAATTCTGTACAACAGATTGCTGTTTTAAATAAAGATTCCATAGCAGTAAAAGTGTAGCAGAAATAAGGTGGGCATTGAATCAAAAAGTGTGGAATTCAAATTTGATATGCATTGCCTATATCAAGTTAGGGAAGTTATTTAATTTGCCAGAGCTTCAGCTCTGTCATAAAACATGTTAGTCAATATTACCTGAACTCAAAAGTTTAGTGTGACAATAAAAATTAAGATTATATATGTAGTTCCTACTTCAGAATCAGCAGGGAGAACATGCTTCGCAAATAATAAATTCACTTTTTCTTAAAGTTTGCAATTGAATATCACGTTAAAAGAAATCCCACCAGTAATGCCGCAATTTCTCAAAATACTTGAAGACATAGTCTTTTAGATTTGTCTTTATAACCAGCATAAAATAAACTTTAAATGTCTGTTTATAAATCAACAAGTGCCTACTAAATATTTGATTATATGATAAGTTGATAAGTATTAAAAATTTGTGGTTGGTGTAGTCAAGAGCAAAACTATCTATTTATCTATCTATCCATCTATCGATCCATTCTCTCTCTCTCTCTCTCCTTCCCTCTCTCTCTCTCTCTCTCTCTCTCTCTCTCTCCATTCATCTATCTATCTATTTGTATCCCAGGAATATCAAATGGTGTACAATTAATTATAATATCTTATAAATGTTTACTACAGATATAAACATTGTTTTATGAGACTAGACAGGAGGGAATAATTGATTCCCCCTTTTAATATTTTTTTAACTGAAAAGAACATTTTTCTTGTTCTATTTTAAACAGGCTACTCCAAAATTAAAGTATACTCTCAAAAGGAGAAAAGTTTTTCAGCATTAATAATATTTACAACTATACTCCATTTAGCTATCAAAGCAGGTAGTTCAATTTTCTTAAAATGACATTTTCAAGCAGTTAGCAGTCATTTACATATTTGCAAGTTCTTGTATAAGTGTTAAAATATCAAATGGATTTTTTAATTTTTCCAGGTTGCTTTTATAAATTTGACTGCTTTAATTTTTCCATGTTTTATGTATTCAAAATAATGAATTACGTTTTAATATTTGCAAACATTTTAAAGTGTAACAATGTTTTATCTTCAAAATAAATTATTTTTTAGGGTGATACCACCAATGTTGCATAATGTGTTAGAAGCCAAACCTATGTCATAAGATGTGAAAGGAGACTTTTTGCTATCTTTGTTTCATCTATCAGAACTATATACTAAAAACTTCCCTTAGAAGTTATAGGCAGAACAGTGGATAAACATAAGCTGTCTTTAGGACTACATTATATTTTTTCATCTAATGTGACACAATTTTGAAGAGGTAAATAAAATTTTAAATAAATTATTGCTATTTACATAACCTGCTTTTTAAAAGTTATGTAACAAAGGCCACTTGGTAACATTAAAAAATTCTAGTGATTTTATTGTTGTTCAAATTACATGTACAGTTGTTCTTCCAGTACATATGATAGTCTAATAAATATTTGAGACTCTAACGGATGACCATAACAGGTATATATAGGTGATCTACAATTTTAACATGGATTAAACTTCATAAATATGGGACTTTAAAAGTTTATATTAGCTGAATTTTATACCTCATAAATTTAAAAAAAGTGAGTTCAAAAGTATTTAAATTACCCATGTGGCCACTATTATTGAGCAATTTAATTTAAAATACTAAAATAAATGTAAACTTATTTTTTAAATACATTTATGTCTTTATAAATAGAGGGATTCAGTTTTTCCTTGGTAAAATCTCTTATTTTAGTTTGCTGATGCAAAGGGAAAAATCACTAGTATTTGCTGTAAGATCATTCTAAGCAGTCCCCATGGTAAACACTCCAGATATCCATGTAGCCATTCTTTAGCTGTAGATAAATACCTGAAACCTAGAGAAGTAAATCTCTTGCAAATCATGTGGCACTATGCAGTTTAAGAATGATTTTATTTGGATTTTTTGTATTATTTTGACTGCCTTATATTAAACTGCTGACCATAAAAGTGCTAGACTCTATTACTAACTTTGAAAAATTCTCTGCTACATTTGAAAACATTTTCATATTTGTGGAAATATTCATTAATAAATGTATACATCTAATACAAAGAAGAATAGTTTTAACACATTACTCTTTCCTGTTGAAGTTTGCATGACAGTTCAGTTCAAAGAAGGCACCGGGAGCTAATGCTTCTCTGTTTTTCCTCTTCCTTCCCCAAAGACTTGTCAATTTTGCTCAATCCAATATATCTCAACACTACCGTTGCTTTCCAACCGATGAGCAAGGAGAAAAGGATAAGAGACATGTACAACTCTTCCCTTTAAGGGAATGGTCAAAAAATTGCCCACATTGCATTGGTCATAAGTTTATCACATGTCTTTATCTGTGAGTAAGAGAAATGGAGTCTTTATTTAATAAGCATCCTAATACTATGAAATAAGAAAAGTGAGTACTGAGGGCTGCTGGAAAGCTATGTATGCCACATTGTGGTAGGCTGAATAGTGCCCTTCTGAAAGGAAAAATCCAAACTGTTTTTCCTTTGTTCTCACACTACAACAATCAACACAGAAGACTTCTGGGACCAAGTGCGTATAGGGTTTTCACACACACACCAACTATGCAATCAATTCTATTGCAGATGCATTCTCCAGTTCTTAGACAATCTACCTGAAGATAGCATCAGATCTCACAGTTTGAGGACTCATTCCCACAAGACTGCCTTCCACTTCCAATGTCAGTCGCAAGCTCCAGGTTGTTTTAAACTTGCTTTTGACTGACTAGCTATAAATTGGGGATTCCAGGCCCCCCCCCCC
The DNA here is from genome assembly GCA_963574415.1 of Tarsius wallacei. Lineage (NCBI taxonomy): Eukaryota > Metazoa > Chordata > Mammalia > Primates > Tarsiidae > Tarsius > Tarsius wallacei. Next base: position 6,685 of record CAUYQG010273238.1, read on the forward strand.
CCTTTGGACTTGATTATTTTGCTAGAGTTATGAGCACAGGAGCCTTGGTTCCATGGAATTGGGATGCAGCACCCTCCCAGCCCGTTGATGAGTTCCTGTTAACTTTCCTGGAAGCCTCCATGAGTTCAACTGTCCAAGAACTCTCAAACTTCTTCTCTTGGGCCTTTTTATGAAGACTCAATTGGATCCAAATGATTAAAGCATGGACAATCATGTAGAAATGTGATTGGACAAAGAGTTATGATCTGGTACTAACTGACTGAGTGTGGAAACCCAGTAAGACCAGTCTGTTCAGAGTCTTCTGGGCCTCTCTGAGCAGCATTTTTTCCTCCAGAGTATGGAACAAGACCCCTTGTGAAATAGGACTCTGTGACCCATAAGTAAGCAAGGTAGGTCAGAGAATTTATTGATGGACAGCTTTAAAACAGAAAGGCGAATGGAGATTGGAGTACCCTTTTAGTTTCCAAATCCTGCCTTGGGAAGAAAAAGGATCAACTGAAAGGAGCAGGAGAAGATTAGAGAGAAAGAGATTGTTTTCTGAGTTCTGCTTCTGATGCTTAAAGCTCCTCAATGTTATGACAAAAGACTGTAACAAGGGCTATGAGAGTTTTGAGTCAAGAACCATGAACAAAAGTCTATGCATAGGTTTATATATTATACACATTTGTGTGTGTGTGTGTGTGTATATATATATATATACATATATAATATCATTTATATTATGGTTTATATGGCATACATGAATAATATATGTATATTTGTGTGTATATGTATAAATAAATATACATATATTTATTTATCACATCCCCCAAAGCTATCAAGTTCTAATCTCTGTAACTTTTAAATGTTATCTCAGATGAAGAAACAGCCCTTGCAGATTAAGTTACACTAGATTTTTGTGATTAAATTTAGGATTTTGAGACAGTGAGATTATCTTGGATTTTCCAAATGGGCTCTATATGCAAACCAAAGTGTCCTGATGATAAAGAGGCAGAAAGAGATATGACATAGTAGAGGAGAAGACAGTGTGACCATGAAGGCAGATATTGGAGTGACGAGCACACAAGTTAAGGAATGTGGCCACATCAATCATTCCTTGAGTGACAAAGAATGAGAACCACTGAAAGGTTGAAGAAACATGGAATGGATTATTCTCTAAAGTCTGTACTGACACATTAGATTTCGACCTGATGATACTGATCTTAAACTTATGGTCTCCAGAACTGGGAGAAGATAAATTTCTGTTGTTTTAAGCACCAAGCTCATAGTAATTTGTTACAACAGCCACGGGAAACTAATACATACCTAATATTGTTTGTTTTGTTCTGTTCCCAATTAAATTTTACTAAATGTTTTAATGATACAAATTTCCATATATTCTGATGCTAAAAATGTATAAATGATCTTATTATTACATAATTATAATAAAAACCAAATTATATCATTCCAAAAATACTTACTGAGGAACTAATGTACATAAGGCAGGATAAATAGTGAAGTTAGGATTTATAAGACAGTTATGCATTATATAGGGATACATTTGGCTTGATCTATGAGCTGCTTTTTAAACTTTTAATCAATGATCCAACATCCTAGGGAAAAATCCAAGAAAAAAATGTGAATATGACACAAAAGCACATAATCTGTAGAAAGCAATGAAGGTCAAGTTGGTTTAAAAGAAGGTTTGAAGGGAAAGACATTGAGTTATCTATTAATAGTATGGATGAACATGATGATGGTTATTTTACCCGTGCATATATATTAATATGTACAATGTGCTAAGTCCTGTGCTAATTGCTGGGGACATAAAGGAAAGGATTCATTTTCTGCTTTCTATAAAATTCCTCTGTTAAATTTGAAAAAAAAAAATTCAGAAGAATGTGGCAAGTGTTATTTACAAAAGCACAGTAATCAGTATAATAGAAATAGGTATCATTCTTGAGAATTCATATTCATTATGTTGAATGAGGTTTTGAAATGTGTAGATTTTCATAGTTTGAGTACACATAGTCTTCAGATTACACTTTGGAAAATTCTGTGGTACAGAAGGTTAATGAGCACATGCTAAGGAACATCTTCATTGAGAAAAGAGAAGGGAGAAGACTAACCAGAAATTACACAAAATAGGTAGGCAAAGATGACTCTGGAAAATCACCTGAATACAATATCATGCTGCTATTTTTTACTATAACAGTTATGACTGCTGTGAATAGCTACAGATGTAATTTTCTTTCATGGATGGAATCAACTATTTCTAGTTGAATTTACTCTAATGGAGCAACTAATTATATACAAGCCAAATGCATAGTATCTTTATATATTTGTGTCTCTGTCCCATTCCCCATCTGCCACCTTCTGCTTTTCTGCTTTCTACCTCACTCCCTGATTCTACCACCTTTGTGAGTGTGTGTGTGTGTGTGTGTGTGTGTGTGTGTGTGTGTTTTAAGAAAAGATGTCTGAAGCCTGGGTAAATGTCTTTTTTATTAGAAATATGTGTGGCCAAATGATGGATGGGCATCTATATAACTGCCAGTAGTATTAATTTCCTAATGGTGATCAAACGCAGCAGTGTCCTTTCTTTTTGCCTAGAGATGGGGAAAGAGGGCAGTCCATTATGTTGTATAGACCTTAATCTCTAGACCCTTTCTGCTACAAAATTCCTTGACTTCTAAGCATGTATTTATTATAAATGAATATTTAGGGGGGTCAACATTTCTCAATTTGGACAATACATAAGAATCACCTGGGATGCTTTTTAAAAGTATTAAGAGACATGCTTCACTCTAGAATGATAAACTGAAATTTTGGAAATGAAGCCTGGGTATTAGTATTTTAAAATGTGCCCCAAGCCAGGTGTGGTGGCTCACACCTGTAATTCTTGCGCTTTGGGAGGAGTAGGCAAGAGGATTGCCTGAGCCCACGGGTTCAAGGCCAACCTGGGCAACATGACGAGACCTTGTCTCTACAACTAATGAAAAAATTTTATGGACATGGTGGCACAAGCCTGTACTTCCAGCTACTTGGATAACTGAAGCGGAAGGATAGACTGAACCCAACAGGTCGAGGCTATGGTGGTCATGAGTGTGCCACTACACTCCAGCCTGGGTGACAGAGTGAGACTCTGACTCACAAAAAAAGAAAAAAAATACACACACACACACACACAGGCACACACACACAGACACACACACACATGCCCTAAATGAGTCTAATGCAGTTATTCCATCAGGTAGTTAAATATAAAACTACCACCTCCTCACCTATCTTTGGAGTACTTACAGAATTGAAAATATTGTTTTTTAAATATTAGCTATTATTTGGAGAAAAAATTCCATAGAAGAAAAAAATAGAAAAAAAAAACCCACAACCCAATAATACTTGCTGCACATTTTAAATGTGGACATAAAATACCATGTGAAAGGAAATTGTACTAAATAAAAATGTTTAGTGTAAAATATGTAAAATGATTATTATATTATGTTTCTACATATTATTGTTGTACCCCGTTTTCGTTAGTTTATGGTACTAATTTAATTATTTTTGTGAAACTCTGAGGCATGTTGTTAGTACATTCCACAACCATATAATATATCAATGCCAACAAGCAAACACACAAAAATCAGATGAGGTTGTGTTGGGAAGACATTTGCTTTAAAACTATGTTGTAGATTTCAAGGGAAAGAAAATCAAGGACTTACTACAGTACTACCATTACTGTGCAGTGAAGTGTAAATCTAAAATGCCACTGCACTTCTAAAATACAAAAGCTCAGTGCCACACATCAAAAACCTACACTGGTTGACTATGCACACCAAAGCACACATTTTACTGGAGGAGTTTTTTCTTGAATGCAATTGTGGGAAGTGTAATTCAAGCTTTAATAATTCACCCCAATTCTTTCATACTTGTTGGATAATACACAATTCTTAGGTTCATAGTGTATTTTTCCATTTTTTGGTACTTCTTTTAAAGCATGATTTTAAAATGTGCAGAAAGTACATTGGTTTAGCTACTAAAACACTTTTTCCTCATGAATGCTTAAATCGATTAGAAAGATAAGTAAACCATGAATAATAGTACAGTAATAAAAATCTTTTTAAAAAAATAAGCCAAAACCTCTTTATAATGCAAAGTATGATTTCTTCTTTTTCAGTTATAAAATTTAGCAATGTTTTCCAATACATGGAAAAGAGACTGGTTAGAGCAAATATCACAAATCTTTGTTACCTAAATTAGTTGGTTCATCTGCTTTCTGAAAGCTGTTTATTATGTTCTATCTTTTAAAACTTGCATCACTTCACTACATTATCTAGTGTCCCTATTTATCATTCAAAGATTTTTTTCTTTCTACTTTTTTCAAGGTCTTAGGTACATGGTCTTTTTTTTTTTTTTGAGTTGGAGTCCCACTCTGTCACCCAGACTGGAGTGCAGTGGCCGCTCCTGGCCACCGCAGCCTCGACCTGCTGGGCTCCAGCGATCCTTCCGCCTCAGCCTTCCGAGTAGCCAGAATTACAGGCACGTGCTACCATGCCCGGCTGATTTTTGGTTTATTATAGTGATGAGGCCTTGCCAAGTGCCCAGGCACTTGAACCTGGTCTCGAACCTGCGGGCTCAGGCAATCCACTCACCTCAGCCTCCCAAAGCGCGGGATTACAGCCTGAGCCACCGAGCCCGGCAGTACATGTTCTCTTAGCAGGAGAATATTGACGAAAATGAAGAGGACACATGTACTCTTGAAGTATTGCTTAAATAGTGATTTAAGCTCTTTTTTTCTTTCTCTTCATTTACAATATTTCTCAAAAAACAATATAATTAAACCAAATTTTTAATAATATTTTAGGGCAATGAAAATATTCAGGGGACTAATGGCACTGGAGCATAAGAGCATGTAGCCTCTTTAAAACAAGCATTAATTTGGGAATATTTAATAATAGTCAAAAATATTCACATATCTTATTTCCAATAACAAAATTTACCCAAGATATCTATTATACTAGTTAGCATGCCTCAAAAAGAAAATGGTGGATATCCTGATGGATAGTGTTTGACCCACATGGCTATGTGTTGTTTATTAATTGAAAATTGGGAAGGTACACATTCCATAAGTGGATTCAGTAATTCTTCTATCCTTCTCTGTCATCCTGTTGGTTTTCTCATCATGTTAGTGGCTTCATCATCAGATGGTGGCTGTTCTCAGCATCAACAACTGTAAGGAGAGTGAACAAAGGAATGAGGAATAGTGCAGAAGCAAAGATGAAATTGTTTTCACTGACTTCTTTATTTACACCAGGAAGGAAAATCACTGGAGTCCATCAAAGACCTCACTTAATGTTTTATTGGCTTAACTGTGTGACATGCCCATTCCTGTACTGATTCTTGGCAAAGTGAGACATGATCAACATTATGAGTTAAGCCAGTGCTTCCACTTGGCAGCACTGGCATTTTGGATGAGGTAGTTCATAGTGTAGGACTGTCTCATGATTTCTAGGCACGAGGTGTCCATGGCTAATCAGCACAACAGACAACATCATTCCTCATACATCACAGAGAAATAGCACGGCCACCCATTGAGAACTAGTGATTTGTTCACCCTCCAAAGCTGGATCTTTTTGCCAGGAGAATAAATTAGCTTCCTGTTTATCAAAGGAGAGGGGACGTTGGCCTTGGGTAAGTGAATAACAGAGTCTACAACACCTCTGAGAAGAAATGAGTCAATTTTTTTATTATGTCATGTTTCATCCACATTCTCCCTTTAACAGATAATGTAGGAGAAAGTGCTTTAGTCCCAATTAATTTAGTAAGTGCTTTTCATTGGAATAATTGTTTCATCTCCCAAAACTTCAATTTTCTCATCTTTAAAATACTGGTTTTGGGTTGTATAATTCTTTGTATTGTTTCCAATTATTTTAAAAAATCCTTAGATGTATAAATAATTGTTTGCATCACATACTATAGATTGGCTATGCTGTAATTAAAATGTGATATGAATCAAATACTGTAGAAAATAATTTACAGTTTTTTTACGAGTTTCTATAGTTTTCTACTAAAGGGTATTTAGCAAAGTAACTTCTGGAGAGTGAATAAGAATATTCTTTCACATATATAAAATATATTTAGAAAACACTGACTACATGAATGTAATTATAAGAAAAACAAAGTTGAATAAGTATTTTTTAAAAATAACTTTTCAAACATCTGGAAAGACAGTGATATTTTTCTGGAAAAATTAAGCTTCTAAGCTTTATTTTAATTTGCATGTTTGTATGTATGTATAAACACTTTAACCTTTTTTTTTTTTGAGTTGGGGTCTCACTCTGTTACCCAGGCTAGAGTGTAGTAGCATGCTCACGGTTCCCACAGACTCGACCTGTTGGGCTTAGGCGATCCTTCCACCTCAGCCTTCCAGGTAGCTGGAACTACAGGCACATACCACCTCGCCCAGCTAATTTTTGTGATTTATTGTAGAGACAAGTTTGAACCAAGTTGCCCAGACTGGTCTCGAACCCCGGGGCTCAGGCAATCTTCTCGCCTCTGCTTCCCAAAGTGCTGGGATCACAGGCTGAGCCACCACACCCAGCCAACACTTTAACTTTTTTTAAAGATGCAGTTATTTTTCTCAATTTATAACAGCTTAACATATTTTACAAAAGTAGTGAATGTGTAATAAATAATTATGCATCAAATTCTCCTAATATATAGATTAATAATAAAATATAATTATTTATAGTATACAAATTGTTTATTCAACAATAATGGATTTCTTCTAACAATTATCATAGACAAAATAAATTTTGTCAGCAGGTGAAGAACTCATTCAAATGCATGTTTTCACATGTCATTCACTTGGGTATTTATCAAACACTTAGTGAATACATAATGCCTATGTCAGACTGTGAACAAATTGTGAACAATTCCCAACACCCTGTTTTGCAGGTTGATTTCTGCCCATTCTTCAAAAGTCAAGTAAAGCATCACTTACTCTAAAAACTGTCTCTCACCACCTTTTCTTGATAAACACTATCCTTTGTGGTTTTATTGCACCCTGTGTTGCTTAGGCTTTTGAAGTACTTATAATTTACTGAAATTACTTAATTACTTGCTCTTCCTCCACAAGATCATAACTTTTATATTGGTATCTCCAATACTAAACACTTTGTTACTTTGTAAAAGTTTCCCGATAATCATAGCAATTAAGTTACCATTTAGATACATAGTATTTAATTACCACCACTATCCTATAAAGCAGATTATTATTATTCTCATTTCAACAGTAAGAAAACTAGAATTTAAGGGGAATGAATAACCCACTCTTTACACTGTTAATAAGTAATTTAACTTAGAGTGGAACTCAAATCAACTTTGCTCCACAGTGAGTCTCTTTATAAATGCCAACGTTTTCACTGGATAAATTAAGTTACAAAATTGCAGTAAATATTACCACTGGTCTCTATCAGCCAAGTTCAAGCACACACACCTCCATTTCATCTGAAAATCAACGGCATTTCTTACTCATAATGAGACTAGTATATTTGTATATGTGTTTATTCATTATTATTATGTGCATTCACTACCCTTTCACATTCTATTTAGCCTCTTACTGTTAATGCTGCAAGAAACCCTTGACACAATTGTTCCTGTGTTCCCTGCTCAGTACCAGTCAGATAAGCAGAAAATGCTTTACTCTAAAAACCAAAGTTTACAAGCAGTCTTTCATATGTTGGAATTTATTTCTCTGAATTGGTGTATTTTTTTAGACTGTAGTTATTTCACATTTTTGACTGCCTTTCATAGCCTCCAAATTTAAATGAAAATTTGAAAACTCAAAACTGCCTGTGCTGACAGTTTCCCAATTGCAAGAGATTTTATGGAGAAAACAAATTTTGAATACCCTATTACACAAAATTAAAAAAAAAAAAAGTCATCCAGTAACTCCACATTCTTAACCTCTTAAATCCTTTCTGGAAAATAGATATGTTTATTCATAGAAAATAATTCCATGTGGGTAAGCCATGGTTAGTGTAGGAGTTGTGGAATCGGAAGAACCGAGATTAATTTAGTTCTACCTTATAAAAATGTCAGGGGTTTGTGGCCTCATATCAAACTTCCTGAGCCTCAGTTTCTTATAAGAAGTTCTAATTCTTTGTTCTATAACAAGTTATTGTTCCTTGTGACTAAAATTTGTTATAAAACTGGATTCATTTATTCTGTTTCAATTAATAAATACATGATAGAAAAAATGTTGTAAGTACTGGTGACCAAATTTGTTTTGTCAATATATTTTTAACAGTGATTCAAATTTGGGTTGACACTGACATTCCAAATATTTTTTCTTTTTGTGTCAATGTGACTTTTATTTCTGAATAGATGTGATCTTGTTTGCCTTCAAATGTGTTGTCTTTTGCAAATGGAATTTATCAACTTAAGTAAACCTAAACTGTATTCTATTTGCAAGTATTGCCTAAATTTTAAATAGCAGCTGGGCATGGCGTCTCACACCTGTAATCCCAGCACCTTGGGTGGAGGTGAGAGGACTATATGAGCCCAGGGTTTCTAGACCAGCCTGGGGAAATTGGCAAGACCTCGTCTCTACAATAAATTTTTTAGAAGCCAATCATAATAATCATAATAATCATAATAATAAGGTTTTTAGCCAGGCATGGTGGCACATGCCTGTAGTTCCACCTACTTGGAAGGCTGAGATGGAAGGATTGCCTGAGTCTAGCAGGTCAAACCTGGGTACACTCCCACCTGGGTGATAGGGTGAGATACTTGACACACACACACACACAAATCAAATAGCATATAAAGTATTTCTTCTAAAACTTACTTATTCTTCATAAATATTAGACTCCAATTACTACTTCCAACCTAGCAGTAAAGTACAAAATAGTGTATAAGAAACACAACTTTAATCTGACAATAAAATTTATTTATTAACTATAGTGTTGAACAAAATACAAGAGTTTCTTAACATTAGTACCACAGAAATTCATATGTATATTTATGAAGTACACAGCAATAATGCTGTGAAACAAACTACCTCAAAATCTTTGGCTTACAACAAAATGTACAGGTTTATGAGTCAACTGTTTCTGCTGAGCCCTTTTAGAATCAGCTTAGTGGCTCTACTATACGCTGTGGGTCAGCTGGGCTTGGTTGTTGAGTCTTCATTTGGATCAAATCTACTTCATGAGTTTCACTCTAGAGTCAGGCTGAACCTAAAGATGTTAAAAATAATGCATGATTTCTAAGAAAGGATCCCAGGAGCACATAACCCAGATCAAATTGCATAAGCACATTTGAAACTTCTATACTTTTATTGTTCTCTCATGGAGCCAAAGCAAGTCACATAGCAACATCCAAAGGCATTGTTATGGTGACATATGCCGCACTCGAAGAGAGAGAAGGGAAAAATGGGACTTTTACAAGCAATAATTCAATGGATTGCATATACTATTCACTTGAAAATAATGTAAAACTTGACAGCCCCTTTTCGGTAAACAACCCACATTATTAGATATAACAAGTGGTGTAATATAACAATGTGATATTTACACTCAGTAGTTTCAGTTAGGTGAATCTTATTATTTATAAGTTATTTTTATATACTAGAGGACAAATAAATCTATGCTCAAGAATGGAGCCAAGGGTTTTATTAATCATCAAGTGTCATTGGTAGACAGTGTTGTTTAGTGGAAAGATCTCTTAATTTGGAGACAATTCTTATTTGGTTTCAATTATCATAATCTCTTATGAACATAGTTGGCCTATGTGTAATTATATTGTGTAATTTGATACCCAAGAAGTGCTTTAAAATTTATGCACTTTCAACATATTGCTTCATTGCCACCAATATGACTTTACATATGAAATGAAGTCTAAATGATCTAACTTCTCATTCCAAACCTTAAAAATATATGCAAAATGAAATATCATTCTCATCTTGAAAATCATAGTATATTTTCTTTCCTAGCAAAATGATTAAGTTAAAAATTATACAATAGGAACATTCTTATCACATTTGTATATTCTCTCCAAATTATATGTATTTCAAATTCAACTAAGTACAAACTCCTTAATAACATTGTAAAAACCTTCTGATTTTTCTCACATCTTCTTGATAGAATGAGAACTCTAATATATTAATAATAAATTATCATTATAGTCTTTCTACTGCATTTATAAAATGGCTTTGCAAGAATCATTTAAGATAGATGGATTGAATGTTTATATTACTAACAGAGAAAGACATTTCAGCAGCCATGTCTGAATTATAAGCATCTATTCTACCTTGTGCATAAGTGCCTCAGCATTAATATCTGAAACTATAACTGAATTTCATAATACTAGCTCATGTCCCTGCTTTATAAAACAATAGAGCATTTTGTCATAGAGCCTTTCAGATATACACATTCATCAAATTATGATTAGCTAAGGTCAAGCTTGCAGCTACAAATAACATCCACAACATTTGATAAATAATGCAATAAAATATCATTAACCACTCAATGTAATGGATGATCTTCTTTTTTCCCCTTCTGCTGCTCAGTTATAATCTTTAGGGCTGCAGAAGTCACACTACAGCCCCAGTAATAATGGGCTTGTTACTGAATCCATTAACTAAATATTTTCCCATTTTATTGCACATTCTAGATAAAATAACCAATTGACAACATTTATAAATAATGTCATTGAACATTGCTTAAGTAGATTTTTACTATGCTTCCTCTCTCAGTTCTTCATGTGTAGCTCATGAACTTATTTATAAGTACATAATACAAACATAAATAGATAATTTCAACATGAATTTTTTCGCAGTTCCTTGTATAAAAAAGCAATATAAAATCTTTTACATATTTTATTTTCAATTCTATATTGATAATAGCATACATATTACACATATATGAAATACATACACACAAACATGTATACGAGGAGGGCCCTCAAAAAACCCAGAATTAATTTTTGGAGGGTGGGCAAGGGGTCATGCTGCTTTTGGTCAAGAACTGCTAAACATTCAGTGTGGTGTTGGCAGGGGCCGCCCATCATGAAATGGGCAAACACATTGAAGGGATCACCAAAAAAAAAAAAAAAACACTTAAGCTGACTGCAACCATGTACAACAACACTAGTGAGTACCCTGATGCCAAGGGGTTTCTAGAACACTGATCTAGTGGAAGAAGCCTGTACTACAAGGGGCCCACCCTCCAAAAATTAATTCTGGGTTTTTTGAGGGCCCTCCTCGTATACATGTTTGTGTGTATGTATTTCATATATGTGTAATATGTAT
>CAUYQG010273241.1:0-15845 GCA_963574415.1 Tarsius wallacei
CAATTATCATAATACTATAAAAAAGGAATTGACAGTAGTTGGAAACTGCCAAGGGAGTGGGAGGGGAGGGCAGGTGGGATTGGCAGTAATGAGAAACTGCTAGGAGGGCACACCTCATCAACAAGGGTACCTGCATAATGAACATTTGTGTACCTAACCTTAAATTGTACCTCACATCTTCAAAATAAAAAATTTAAAAAATAATAATAACAATAAGAATGCCTGTAACCATGTTACTTATGAGTTAAGACGTTCATTTTGGTCTGATGATCTGATGTAAATAACTGTCAATTTCTAATTTGGGGGGTTTTATTTTCACTTTTTAATTTATTTTATTTTATTTTAAATTCAAAGAGTATATATGAAAATTTGCTACATAGGTATATTGAGTGATGATGAGGTTTAGGCTTCTAAATTTATTGTTTTTGACATGATTGGGTGCTAAGTTTTCTATATGTCATTTCAGCATCTATGCAGATGATCACACAATTTTGCTCCTTAGATCTAATAATATGGTGAGTTATATTAATGGATTTCCAAATAAACCACCCTTTGGACTGGTACATTAGGAGACGGAAATATTTAGTATAGTATGAATGTTTAGTATCATCAGGGTGAGGTAGGACAGAAAACTGGGAAATTTGTCATGGATCATATTTTTTTTTAAGGGGCTTCATATCATATGTGTAAAAATGTGTACTTCATCCTAAAAGTGAGTGATGAGAAAACATTTATGAAGTATTTTACTAAGAGTCCTGAATTTTAGAAATGTGTTTCTAACAGCAGAAAAAGTCAAGTTAGCAGCGGTATGAGTTGTTTTCATGAGCCAGATGAGATACAATAGGGCCTGAATGAAATAAGGTGGAATTTAGAGATACCAAGGAAGTATAATCATCATGACTGGTTAAGAAAGCAGATAATCAAAAGTCTAAGATAATCCCAGGTTTTTGACTTGGACAACTTGACATATTAGGGCATTTACTAAAATAAGGAATATAGGAAGATGAGTAGTTTTGGCAGGAAACATGATAAATTTGTGTTGCATTTTAGATGCTTGTAGAAGTTCCAATAAACACACCTCTTTTAGGGTTTGGGAAGGATATGAGGAACATGGGTACACATTTCAAAAATATCAGTGTACAGATAACAATTGAATCCACAAAAGTAGATAAAATCTCAAGAGAGTGCATAGTGAGAAAAGAAAAAAAGCCAAGGACCCAAAGCCACTATATCTACCCTACAGAGCTTCAAGGAAGATGAAATGATAAAATATGTGAAAATACTCCATATGTTTCTTTTTTTGATAAAATTCTTTTTATGGTTTACATGGTTTAAATAAACATGACTTACAGAAAACACAATTACTCACATTCATGTAAGTACATGTAAGTATCAAGTAAAGACTATTTAAAATTCCCAATTCTACTTTTTTTCTGGAAATAATGCTGAAAAATTTCCATAGCAGCCTCCATTTTGAGACATCTGGAACTTTCTTTTTTACCTGTAAATGCAAATAATATTTGTTTTTATCATAAGTGTTTTAAAACCCAGTTGGAAAGATGTCACTTACGGCTAAGAAATAAATATACAATATTTGAATTAAAATAACAATAGGCACAGATATCATTTAGGCTCTGTGATCTTATTCCAAACACAATTCTGACAATAATTATAGAATCACAGTGCCTACTAAGAAATCACTTTTATAGCGTACTGGTATAACTTGAATCTTATTTGTCAAATATTCTTTCAATATTCATAAATATTTTACAAGCACATTGCTTCTTCGTTCAGTATTTTGTTACCAATTAAAATGAAGGCCTACAATCCTACATTTATTTTGTTTACAGTAAAGACCAATGACTTTAAAAATGTCACCACAGTCTGAATGCTTACCCCTTATAAACAAAATGTAAAGTGTATTGGGTGCCTCACAGTGATACCCAGAGACATCAATGAATTAAATGCTTGTGAAGTTTAGAAGAGCTACAAGACAACAATAGGTGGTGCTGCTGGGATGGAATACTGAATACGAACATTTGATTCAACAAATGTCATAGAAATTTTCCTGAGCGAAATTACCATGCTTATTAAATCAAAGGTTGCTTTGAGAACAGCATTAAAACCTAATCAAGATGAGACTTTGAGGGAGGGGAAAAAGCTTCAAACAACTTCTCACACTGAAAAGAGAGCTATTTCTACCAGTGGGAGCTAATTTTTGTAAGCAGATTTTTCCCCCTTTAAGTTTTTTATTTTAAAATTGTGGGGTACAATTCAGGGTTAGGTATGCAAATATTCACTGTGCAGGTACCCCCGTTGATGAGGTGTGCCCCCTCCTTCCCCAGGCAGTTTTCCACTACTGCCGATCCCACCTCCCCACCGCCCCACACCCCCGCAGTTTCCCGCTATTGTCAATCATTTTCCGATAGTATTACGATAGTTGTTCAAGGTCCACTTGTGAGTGAGAACATGTAATACTCAGTTCTTTGTTTCGGTGAAAGATCACTCAGTATTATAGACTCTAAGTCCTGTAAGCAGATTTTAATTTTAAGCAGCCTAATTCCACAGTCACTTGGTAAAGCTAGAAGCAACTTGAGTTTTCTATGCTTATACCTGTTAAACAAGACAAAGTTATAACTGCCAGGATTCAAAAAAGATAGTCATAAAAACTTTTTGACAAAAGTGGATTTTACTATGATTTCTCTTTCTCATGCTGAAATTCAAGTTGAAGCAGATATAAAGTCTGTATTACCCTTGCCTGAGCAGATTTGCTAGCCCGAAAGCCTTGACCCTGAGCGGCAGCCATTAGATAAAATACACTGGCCTCTTTTAGGGGACACAGGATTTGTCAAGATTTTGTGAAGGTTCCACATACCTACTCTTTGCTGTGGCTAAATGATTTGGGGTATCTCAATAAATTGATCCCAATAAAACTTTAAAGGAAAGTTGCATATTCAGCTTTCCTGAAGCCATTTCTAACATGGCAATCAAGGCAATATATATTTTCTTTATGCCTTAAAAAATACATATGTGCCAATCACGGGGTGGGGAGGAATGCGTGTGTCAATCATAGTGGAAACGTAATGCCCACATCTCTGTTTGTGGTTGTGTACCAGCTATGGGTTAGGCAATAACCACAATGGCTGTGCACCCTGTACCTCTATTTTAGTTTCGAATTTGTCAGTTTTCAGAGCAATGCGTGTAAGTAATTGTTTATTGTTCTGTCTTCTCTTAAAAGTCTGGCCTGCCTTTGTGTCCCCAGTCCTTATCACAGTGCCTACCACGGCGAGGTGCTCAACAAATACTTGTTAACATAATGCATAAACTCTTGCCACTCATGCAAGGATGGATATAAGGGCACATTTTCCCAAATGCCTACATATTGACTTCTGATTGTGATTAATGCTTGTTTGATAGCTGGTCCGTATAGTATGATGTGAGTTTGCATCTTCTAGATTTTATTCAATACCAACTTACTCTCAGGAGGTTATTAGAGGCAGTAAACTCTGAACCTGCAACTTGTGCTCTTAGACTCTTCATAGAAAGAGGTGCTGAAGTGAGGAGATCAGCTCTCTGGCTCTGGAAACTCCTGCATAAAGGGAATCATCTGTCTAAGCTGACCGTAGAGTTAGGCAAGTCTCAGGTGTAGCACCGAGATACTGCCTTTCAGGTGAACTTGGTTAAGTCAGTAAGTTAGTAACCAGGACATTCTGGTCCTTGCTTTGAAGACTTATTTCAGATACACGTAGCATCCTGTATTTAAAATAAGGTAAAGGCACATCTGGTTTTCTGCACTCACCCAAACCTATCATAATGTTTGGATACTTTTCTCGATGAGTTTCAGGAGAACAGTCTATGTGCCGTAGATCTATTTTATAGCTGTAAGATACATTAGGAAGTCTCTTGTAAAGGCAAGCGTGTTCTCTCTCCCTGGGCCTCTTTCTTGGCAAATCCGTTTATGTGGAATAATTGGGATAGATTAGTCAAAAATGCTTTCATCTTCGTCTCTTGCCTATGTTGCATTTTAAAATAATTAAAATCCCAGATTGTTTCTGCTTTTCACCTAAGTTTACTGGCACCCAGCAAAGAAGGCTACACTTTGATTTTAATCATGGCCAGACAATATAAGGCCCCTGTCTCAGAAGCAACGGGGGCAGGGAGGAGAAACCCCGCTGGGTAATTTCAAAGCCATGTACTTCCTGCTGCTAGCCCTACAGTATGATTTCTGTTCTGCCAAGGGCACCAATGGAAAGCAACTACCAATTTGCACCTCACACATAAATTCACATTATGCCAATAGGTTTCGAGAGAAACCACAAGCTGCCCAGCCCAGCCGTCAGAGGTCTGTTAACAGACCTTTAACTATGATCTATTGTGTAGCAGGGCCCAAAAGACGCACGTGGAGTCCCACTTTATAGAGCCCGCGCTTACCTGACACCATTTTTCTTGAGATAATTATAAGTGTTTATTTTGGCTTTTAACAACTTTAATCACATTATTTAGCATGTTGCTGTTTTGTCATCAAGTTAAACGAATACAGAGTTCTCCCAGGAATTTCCCAGAAACTTACACGTAGGGTGGTTTCCTTGATGATGGAACTTAACATCTGTGATGGAGTTGGTCAGTTACATCAAAGCTTCAACAATGCAAAGATGTTTTCTCAATACACAAGAAAGCAAGCAAATTAGATCATGCAACAGACAGCAGCTCCTAAATGAGTGAGGTGGGATCTTTCTCATTAAAGTAGCAATGCTATCCCTTTGCTTTGAGGTTCAGTTTTCCGTGTTTTGATGGTGAAAGGGATTCACAGTGAATCCAGGATAATGGCGTGCAGTAAGTTCTTGATGACAAACCTTCTGAGATTACCATGTAGAATGCAGAACAGCGCTTCTCTGAGTTATCTGGAATTGGGTTTAAAAATAACTGTAGCCAATCACAAAGTGCTCTACAGTCACCGTTCGCTCTGGGCAACTGTTGAAACATTGTGCTGTGCCAAATTGCATTTCATGGCCCAGTAATAGCAGAATGATAATATACCTAAATGGATTCTAAAAATATCTTCCTCCAGTGGAGACTGGTTTTACAAAACGACAAGCATGACATTTCATCTTATTCCTAAGTCACCCTATTCAGTTTGCATGTGAGTCAACTGAAGGATAAATCTAGATTTTTCAAGAAATATACTTAATATGTAATAAACCTATGTTCTGCTTTTATGCCTTTGACATTTTTATATGGTGATATGTGTTCTAGTTATTAATGACCACAAAAATATCAAAAGAAAACTCTTTCCTTATAATTATGTATTTCTGTTAGTCACTTTGACTCTTAAGACATTAATAATAAACATTCTCCATTTTGTTTACTTAGAACTGTTTTTCTACTGGATGCCCTCAAGTGAACATGCAAGGTTTTGAATATACTGACAACTGAAATAAGACAACAAATGATGAATAGTGTTTTGAAGTAACCAGTTTCGATCAAACAGGCTTTATTCCTCTAAATTTTCATATTTCTTTTGCATGAAGATCTGCAGGGAAACTTCTCATATGACCATCAGATCCATGCTTTATTTGACAAATCCAGGAACCAATCAATTCATAAATAAAAGTCCACATGGTACACAATCTCAAATTTAATAAATTCTTAGCCAATGTATAATTCTCAAATAGATTGGTAGCATAGATATGGAAAATAAATATAGAAAAATTGAGTTGCTAATGTGAATAAGTGAGTAAGTACTTTAAGTATCCTTAAGAAGTAATAGAAATCCCAGAGTTCATACACACACACACACACACACACATATACACACACATATATACTTATATGTATATACGTAAGAGATAGATAGATACACATACTATTCAAATATAGGTAGATAATAATTATATACATGATTATATATACACACACATATATAACAGTGACTGTAGAATCCTTTGTGATTGGCCAGGTTTATTTTTAAAACTAATTCTAGATAATTCAGAGAAGTAGTATCCTGTATCCCACATGGTAATTTCAGCAACATTTGTCATCAATTATATATATGAAAATGATTTTATATGTTATATATGTTAAGTTTATCTATATGGTTCAAATATAGGTAGAGAATGATTTTTTAAAGGATTTAATATTTTTAACAATTGAAAACTCTGAGTCTAACAGATCCATGGATGTAATAAGCAAATGCAAAGTACCTAAGCATTTTAGGGTGGCTTTGCCCCTATAGATTCAGCAACTGCCAAGGCCTCTTTATCATTTGAAAAAAAGATCCAATTTTTTCTTGCTAGAGCAAACCCTTTCTAAACAAGAATCCCAAACATCTTTATAATTAAGAGACCTGAATTTCAGTCTCACTTCCGCTATGGACAATCAGTCTGCTTTCTGTTCAGAAGTAAAAATTTCTTATTCTTAATTTCTGACTTTAGTACTCTTTGTTTTTAGATTATAATGATGAAATAAAAAACTAAAATATGTTAATTTTCTCATTTCACCATACCTAACAGGGACATTTTACAGCGAAAACTATGTAGCATGCCAACATAGAAATAAGGCACAACAAAATAGCTCATATAGAATCTTAAATACTTTTACTCTAATCCCTTTTGCTGTAATTCACATCAAATCGTGAGTTTTTTCTTAGTATTTTTTGAGATGAAAGGATTAGACTGGACTCTGATTTCTCATCTATGACACTGGATACCAGAAAATAATGGACCAATGTCTTCAAAGCTAATTTTGAATGTAGAATTCTATACCCAACCAAGTTACCATTCAAATCTAGAGACAAAAATTAATCTTCAGTGTGTGTGACTTAGAGAGCTTAACACACACACATTTTTGAAAAATTAATAAAGTATTAGTAATTCAAACACAACAGTGAATTATAAAAAATGCACAGTGAACAAACGAGTTTATTCTTATAAGCTAAAGATGGTAAAAATTTGTACATTTATTCATGTAAGTTACTTTCTTAACATATGAAAAGAGAAAACTCTATTGGAGTATTTTGAAAGCTACTGGCAAAGCAGTTTCTATCATTCCTTTTGCTGATAAAAAAGATAGTGAAGAGTCCTAGAAGATGTCCAATAACTTGAAAATTATATCAAAACCTATTATAAATATCATAATTAAAGACCACCAAGTAAATTCAGGATGTTCTCTATCACCATGATTGTTCAAGCTTATTCTGGAATATTCCATCCAATAGTGAAATTAATGTATTGGAAAGAAATAAACAAAACAAAGCTGCCTTTATATTCATGATATATATTTGTCCACCTAAAAACTCTAAGATAATCACCTGAAAAACTATTAAAATTATTAAGAAATTGCAGTAAGATAGCCAGATATAATATAAATATACAAAAATTAATAATAATTCTAAATATAAAGGAAAACAAAAATTAGCCAGGTGTGGTGGTACTCACCTGTAGTCCCAACTACTTTGGAGACTAAGGCAAGAGGGTCTGTTGAGCCCAATAGTTTGATGCTGTGGTGAGCTATGGTTGCACCACTGCACTCCAGCCTGGGCAACAGAGTAAGGCCCTGTCTCTAAATTTTTTTTTTAATCCTAATCTCAAGGATAACAAAAAGCAATGAAATAAATAGGGACAAGCTTAACAAGAAATATTAATGTATACTTAAAACACTCATGCCTGTCTGAAGAACCTAGAAGAAAGCCTGAATACTTAAAAAGACATAAAATTTTGCTAGATGGGATAACACTCAAATATGATGATCACTGTATTCTATAAACCTGTGGAAAGTGATCATGGAACACTAATGAATAGCATGGACCGTGGATCAGGAAAGTCATAGCTCCATCCCAGTTTAGCTGCTTACTAACCCAGTAATCTGAGCAAGTTACTTAACCTCTTTGAGCCTCCGTCTCCTGAGATGTGAAATGGTGATAATGATAGGTTACTACCTAAAGTAGCAGTGAAGATTAATAGAATGGTGGTTGGCACATCTTTCCAGTTTAATAAATATTAGAGATTACTGTTATTAAAGGTGGCAATTATAGAATTAAAACAATATGGAGAATATAAAAATGGGTCAGTGGAACAAAATTAAAACTCTCGTAAGAGTGATGTTTATATGAGAATTTAGTCTGTGAAAATGTTGACATTAACATCTGTGAGTAAAAGATGAACTATTAAACAAAGAATATTAAGTATATAAGTATATTTATGCCATTTCTATAAGAAAATATTGCCACACATTTAGCAGATACAGAATGAAAATCTGTAATATATTTAGAAAGTTGAACTGCCAAAAGAAAATGGACAAAAGGTATGAACTGGCAGAAGAGGGAATACTAAGACTAATAACCAAACATAATCATGTTCAACATTATAAGTAATAAAGAAGTGGAAATTAAAATAATAAGATGTGTTTTACCCATTCAATTGCAAAAACTTCAAAGATTTTAAATATTCAGGGTCCATAAGTTTCAGCAAATGGAAACTTGATATGATAGATTGCTCGTGTGGACTTTCAAAGCACCATGTGAAAATATCTATCAAAATTATAATGGACAAATTACTTAACAGTTTTACTTATAAGAGTTTCTCCTACAGACAACTAAAAGAGATTATATATAGAATCTTTATTCTGTAAAAAAGTGGAAACAACCTAAATATCCAGGAGAATGCTGAAGGAGATTGTGAAACACTCATACTATGGACTGCTGAGAAGAATTCAGTGAACATATCAAATGAAATGGAAAAATGTCTATCAGTTATTTTTAAGTGTTTGTAGTTTCAAAACTCTCTAAGCGTTTACAAATGCCTAAGGATATACATTAAAAAGTAGTTATCATCCCACAAGGGAGAAGGTTGGAAGATAGAGAAACTTCTAGGGAAGAGAACTTTTAATATGTGAATCATTTGTAATTTGTAAGACTATCAGGTATTACTGTTATACTTAAAAATTAAAATGTAAGACACCAACAATTACTTCTAAGACTGAGACCATAGACTGAAGGATCATTGCCAATTGCTCACCAGGAAGATGAACTAGAAACTTGACTAGTGACTCTTGAATTGTGCTTGGATAGCTGGGGAAAGTGATTCTATTTACAGAGAAAGGAATGTAGAAAGAGAATGGTTAGAAGTTCTGTAAAAAGGCAACTAGGGGAGCCTACTTTCTCCAAATTTCATGTTCCTGTGTAGGAAGACATCCATTCAAAGAACATGTCTAGCTTCTTTGCCCCATGCCAATTCTTTCCTAAGGAAGAAGGGTTGAATTAACTGGTGGATGCGTTTGGAGTGGAAAGTAGACAGACCTGGATCAGCTCTTTTTCTCATCCTCTGGAGGATCTGGCCATATGCATGTGTTCTGGTCTACTCCTGGTCATGCCATAAACTTAGTGGTGAAGACTCTGTACTTAGGAAGATGGCCTGTGGTTTTCCAGGACTGCCTTGATTGAGAAGGTTTTTGTGTCTGAGTCTTGGGTTTCATAAGGAAATGTCCCGGTGCCACACACCTAAGCCGTGTCCCCCACCCAGGTCTTTATTAATTTTAACAAAGCTGTCATTTTTATTTTTAAGTGCCAGTTTATTGTCCCCATCTCTCCACTGATTTCAAACCCTAAGAGTTTGGAGAGATTTAATTTATTATTGGTACCAAACTCCAGATGCGTCTAGAGAGACATTGTATAGTTCATAGTTCATATCAGAGTTTCATTCCTTTATTTATTTGCTCAATCTGCAAACACTGATCTTAGTTAACTCTGGCAATACAAAGGTGTAAAGAACAGGAAACCCACACTGAAGGCACCCACAGTGTATTTTGGAGACAGTCATACTAACCAAATATAGCGTTTTCCAGGCGTTGTTTTCCAATTGGAAGATCAGAAATAGGTACATGAGGAGGTGAATTCTGAAGGCTGAAAATAATTACACTACATTGTTGGAGAGGTGATGAGGTTACAGTATGTCAGACAGAGGGAACACTATATGTGAAGGCAGGAAGGTTTGAGGTAGCTTGGTGCATTCAGGGACCACTATGAAGTTTGGCATAAGTGAAGTACAGCGTGCCTGTTGTGATGGTAGTAGCTGAAGATGAAAAAGGAATCATGCAATACTGTGCATGTTATGATCATCTGGAATATGATGGAGAAATCATTGAGGAATCTTTAACTCTGAAGTAAAATGATTAACCTGAAATTTGGAGCAGACCACTTTGATGGTATGTGTACAATAATGTTTCTTCATACCTTTAAAGTATAGACTTCTAATCAATTTCAATGTCAATTCCTAAGGAAGATGTGGCGATCACAGAAGACTCACTGAAAATGAGTGACAGCCTTCTGAAGAATTTGGGGTGTTCTTAGATATCATGCTGGATTCACACTTTGTTCCGTCAGCCTCTGAAAAGAATGATTTTTCTAATTTTCATTCTATTAATCTTTACAAGAGCCCCAAAGCCACGTTGTAATTATTATTTTCTCCATTTTATAGATGAAGAAAAATAGCCATAAAAGCATTAAGGGGTTTTTGCTTTAAGCCATAATACAAATCAAGAACAGAGCCTAAATATGGGTATGCCTTAAAACTGAATAAGGCTATATAATGGTGGGTGATTTTCCTCCATATTAAAAATGCTTCCCATTACAGTCTCATTCTACTTTAGCCATAACAAGTAATCATGTTTGAAATATAAAATCTATTGTTTTCTAAGTATGAATCTAAATTCAAAGTAAAATGAAATAACTAGTATTGAACAGGTTTTTTTGGCAGAAGAATTAAAATCCTACCTATTGCATATTTTAATTATTTTCTAAAATATTCCTAATATTTTCTAAAAATATTCCCTTTGACATAAATAGTTCATTTCAGTGTTCTATAAGGAGATCATGCTGTTTTGTTCATGCCCTGGAACACTGGATGCCAGGCGAAATATAACAGTACGGTCATTTCAATGAACTGCCTGCATCATGTCTTGGTGTCTATGTATTGTAAGAGTTGCACTGTACCAAACTGTCTGAAAGTCAAGAGATTCATGAAGCACAATTTTGGAAGGATGGTAATCCCATTATTTATCTAACACTTTCTGTTTTTGTACCTCTTTGCATTACTGGTGTGTATGTACATGCTTTCAAAAACAAACAAAACAGAGACATATTTTAGTTCTTTGCTCTCTTCTCTTGACTGTACAACTCTGTTAGCTACTGTTAGCTGTCACACTCTGTATATAGAAATATTAGTAAAGTTATCTATGTGTTTTAGTAATTATTAAAAATCTTATTCAGGCCAGACATGGTGGCTCACATCTACAATCCCAGCACTTTGGGAGGTTGAGGTGGGAGAATTGCTTGAGCCCAGGAGTTTGACACCAGCCTGGGCAACATAGCAAAATCTCATCTCTACAAAAATAAAAAAAATTAGCCAGGCATGGTGGCACGTGCTGGTAGCTACTTAGGAGGGGGCCTTTAGTCCCAACTACTCAAGAGGATGAGGTGGAAGGATTATCTAAGCCAGGGAGGTCGAGGCTGCTCTGGTAAACTGGGATTGTGCCACTGCTCTCCAGCCTGGGTGACAGAATGAGACCCAATTAAAAAAAAAATCTTATTCAATAATTACATTATCTTTCAATGAAAAAATGAAGGAAACTTTCTTTCAGCTTTACCTATGAAGCACTTTAAGGAAGTTTTTATATATCCCTCCAGAAGCCAGACCTATTGGTATATTGCGGATAGTTCTGCAATTGTCATCGTATTTGCAATGTCTCATTAACTTGAATTAAATTATAATTTCAGCATCTGACCACAGTTTCAGTTCAGAAATTCATCTACTTTATATTTTTATGAAACATGGAATAAACATCTAAGTGTTGAAGTAGTAACGTTATAGAAAATAGCTGATTAAATTACATAAAAACACGCTGTTGTAGACTTCTTCGGGGAAAATATTTACCAGAGTGTTCTTATAACTATAAATGTGTGCTTCTCAGGTCTGCAAAAGGCTATGGAGTATTTCATTTCCCCAGACAGAGCTTAAACAGTTACCTTTCAGTAAAATGCAGACAAAATTCCCACAATGCCCTGATGCTATACTTTTGTTTTCCTTTTCTCCACTCTTGATGCCAAGGAATTCTAAAGGGAAAGGCTCCTAACCACATACCATGTGTGCTCCCTGCATATGACGAGTGATGACTAGACAGCAAAAGCTTTGATTCTGCAAATGTGAGCAAAGAAAGCATCCAGGAATGGGACAATCTGTGAGATCAAGCTAGGAAAATAAAACAAAAACTGGTATGAATGATTTCCCAGATATTCCTAATAGCCCTTTATGAGATTCTATTGTGCTTAGTCAACCTGAGTTTGTTTTTCTGTTGGGAAGGATTTTGTTTTGTTTTAGGTTTGGTTTTCTTTCCACACTTACTGGCTTTGGCTAGAGGACAGATTCTGAAATACTATCATAAACTAGTTCTGGAAGCCACACCAGCCAAGAGTCTAGACCTAGGAGTTTCAGATAAGGGTAATACAAGCAATCATTCCAAAGTTTACTAGATTGTTAGCTCCTTGGAAATTAACACCATATTTTTGCCATAAAATTATACATAAAATGTGTTAAGTACCTCCTACAAGTGCCATAGACTTCACATTAAATAGATGACAACTAATAATTTAAATATCATTAAATGACTTAAGGAAACATACCTCTTTGTATATGTTATTATCGTTTTCTTTGCAATCATCTCCTCATTCATCATCAAAGCACTACCTGGAATGGCTTATTCAAAACTTGCTACGAGCAGTTTTCTTTGCTGAATTAATTGTTGGATTCATATATGTCCATATGGCTGCCAGCCATGTTCTATTGAAGTGGTTTGCCTGTAAAATAGGAAAAAAGCATATTTCTATCCCCAAGGGGGAAAAGGGAAAAATCTTTCAAGGACAAAAGAAAAAAAAATTAAAGCACAGAGAAGACTATCCTGTTGGCATGTGGGTTGTACCAACCAGAGGCATGTCCTAACACAAGCCCATGTCCACAGGGAGAGAGTTTCAAAATTTCCAGTCCTGTTGTGTGCCTCGTCTTCTTCTTCTTTATTGCAGATGGCACCAATCATACTGATAGAATTTCTTGGCATGCAGTGGCAAATGCACCAGTGAAATTTCTTTCTAAATCAACTAAAAGATCAAGAGAAACCTACATGTACTTAGAGTATTTATGTAAAGAAAAATAATAACGCAGAGCCAGATATGGAATCTTCTGAGTACTTTTAATGGAAGCATCCAAATTGAGGCAGCTAGTGTTGCCTTGACCATTCATCTACCATGTCCATGGGGCTCCAGAGAGAGGCACCAGGATAGAGATCCACCTCAAATGGAGGCTTCTCCGAGAGAGAGATGTTCCCACAGATACACACAGATGCATCTACCTCTACCTATAGCCCCATTCGTTTGATGTCCTAGATTGTGTGATATTTAACACTGGAACCCCAACAGCACAGTCCCTGACATATACTAAGTGAATAAAAGTTTGATTAATGAGTTAATGAGTGAATGGCATCAATAAACTGACCATTGACTCAAATAAGGGGAGTAGGAAAGCCAGCATCAGATATAAATGCTCAGGTTTATTAAAATTAAACGTTTGAGTCTGTTAGTGATTGTCTTTTCTTATATTAATATATTTATGGGAAGGTAAACACCTGTAAAACATTAATACGCCTAGATCTCATTTTTTTCATATGACTGATACTTCTTTTCCTCTTTATAGCTCCAGAGTTAGCACTGATAAGATGATATAGTTTGGCCATGTGTAGAACACTTCAAAATGTGCTATAATTGGAACACTTCTAAATGTATTATGTGGTTAAGGCTGACACCATAATATTGTTTGACTGTGTTGGACCACGTTTACTTTCTGTTGATTTTCCCCCTACTATATTATAAAGCAAGCAAAAATTATGAGCACATCACTATAGGCTATCTTTTTTTAAACATCTCAAAATTATTTGCCACTTTTATCAGCATAGCTTAATGAACAAATACAGCAAATGCCAGATGTGGATAAATGAGAAGAAAGTTTATAATATGGTTTAATGACTATTTATACATGACATTATTTTAATAATTTTGTTTTTCTACCAAAGTAGAGTACAATGTTGTGAGTCATGCCAAAAGGGCACACTGACCCCTCTAATCTCTAACGGATCTGTTATTCACCTAATAAGGATCTGGTGCTGGACATTTGGTGATGCCATGGTATAATTTTAGTGCTGACCACTTGAATGTTCATAGTAAAAGGGCAAAAGAGAATGGGCAATAGCAACTTAATAATGCAAAAAAAAAAAAAAAAGGCAGGCAGAGTGACAGCACAAGCACTCATCAATTTCGCATTCAGTTGGGATGCTAAAGTCTTTTCATCATAAATTCTCAAGCAAATATCCAAAGCTTTAGGTACAGACTTCCTATCAATAAAGGAAAATATATTCAAGTATACATAAAATTGAGAAAAGTAACATTTAATTTTTTCTCATCATCTACCCAGCATAGCATCAAAACTTGTCAACAAAACAAATAAGGCAGTTTCTCTCACCCATGCCAGCTCTGGTATGTCTCTCTTTCCTTCCTCTCTTGTTTCTCTAATAAACTTTGTTATAAAACTTAAAGACCAAAAAAAACCCAAATAATTATATTTTCCTTTTCAACAAAACAGAGAAAAAAATCTATAAGAGCATAGATTAGGATAGAGCATAGTTTGTCTAGTCACAAGTACATAAATTATGCAAGTAGTTATTGAATGTTTGTTAGGTTTTACTTTATATTTACACTATTATTGTCATGTATTTTCCCAGGTAATTAATACTTTCAGGATCCTTCTTATGGTACCATAACTTGTAAAAAAAAAAAAAAAAAAGCACTACAATTCCATCTATGAGGATACACATTATATTTACAGTAGTACAGTGTAAATATAAGTAGTAGTAGAGGAGATTCACAATTAAGAAACTATAACATGGAGTGATAAAATGCAATGCCATTCTTCTCCTCTCACTGGAAGAGGAGACAGGGAGGTAGAAGGAAGATCTTGGAACTCCCGAAAGAGAAATAACAATTAAACTAGGTCTAAAAGCTGAATAGGAAGAAGCCGATAAAATGTGGGGTGCAGAAGGCATGAGGGAAAGAGAAAGGGATTATGAAAAAATAGCTCAGGCAAAAGAAGCAGCATCTATGAAGGACTGGAAGCAAGAACAAAGCACGAAGCTGGGAGAAACAGAAAGTTCATTATAGGTGCAAAACAGAATTGATAGCAGGACAAGAGAGAGAAGACCTGAGATGGATACAGTCCCGATCATGAGGTCTTCCAAGCCATGCTAAAGACACTGGAATTAACCCCAAGGACGCAACAAAGCTAGAGAAAGGTTATCAACAGGGCTATGTCAAGATCTCATTTGCCTGTTTGAACTATCACCCTGACTGCCCTTTGTCAAAGAGGATATTGCAGAAAGGCCAACTGTGGAGATTGGGGAAGGGAAAGATGGGTTAGGAGACACAGACCCATCTACCTGGTAAATGTGAGTGGCCTACTCAAGGACCGCAGCAGCAGGGCTGGGGGACATCGGGTGGTTGGACAAGTTTTAGCTGGTGGAACTAGCAGGATTTAGCAATTGATTCTATGAGTGAGTGAGCAAAAGACAAGACACCCAGGATTTTGACGTAGGCACCTTGTTTAGATTTAGATGAGGAAGGGGAGAGACATGGGAGGAAAGTAAAGAGGGAGGAAGAAGAGAGAGAAAGGGAGGAGGAGTTAATTCACAAGCTTTTAGAAGTTTAAATCTTGAGGCACGTGTGAACTGTTTAACCTCAGATGCCCTGAAAGTATGCA